>JANRGW010027186.1:62618-138246 GCA_024733675.1 Psilopsiagon aymara | reverse complement strand
CAGGAGCAGAGGGAAGAAAAAGGGGGAAGTGAGTGAACAAACTGCGTGGCTGATTTATGGCTTAAACCACGACAACACTGAAAATAAAATATGTAACCTCGGGCTCATATCTTGCTACTCCTCCAGTGGGAAGAGATAGATTTGGGAACCAGTGGTTGCTTTGCTGGCTGTGGTCTTATGAATCCATGTGCAACAGATGAAGCAGCATCTGTCAAAGTCATTTTACCTCCTGCCTCTCTGCAAACTGCAGCTCAGCAGGCCCACAGGTATAACCCCCTTCATCCTGTCCCCAAATGAAAATACAAAGATTGGTGATCTCTCATTTCCCAGGTCTATTGGTGGACACAAATGACCAGTTTAGCACTTATGTTTCCATACTGGGAATAAGGGGATTAAAATGCCATTATCTACTGATTGTAATGTTTTTTATGCAGGCCCTAGGTAAACACTACACTAGCCGACAAACCACTGTTAATAAAAATTGCCAATTAAATGAGAGCCAGTGTCTTGCTTTATTGACAGAAGTATTTATAGGCTTTTTCTGCTTTCTTGTATTTTTTCAAGGCTCTGTATGATTTGCATTTGTTTTTTCTCTCTGCTCCAGCTTGTCCTTCTAATTATTGCTTTACAGTGGTTTTTTATTGTTGTTTTAACCACCCTGAGTCAGACATAAGGATCTGCCTTATATCAAGCCTGTTCTTTCTTTGGAAGACCTTCTCTAACAACAGCACACCACAATATTTTGGAGTTTGTAAAGAATATCATACACTTCTTGAACGTACCTTTTGCAGTGTGTTACTAGATGCCTTATACTTGGGGTAAGACTTGGCTTTTTAGTACACATTTGTCTAGCTCCTCAAGATACAGAGCCTTAAGCCCCAATAGAAAGGAATTTTTATTCATCTGAGTTTTCTGTGTGAATTCATGACACGCAATTTACTGCCAGATAAAGAAAGGCACCAGAACTGAAGCTCAGCAAAGTATTCAGTCATCCTTCTGAAAAATCTGCAGACCATCATTCTTTAACCATTAGCATGTACTATTAATTCTGTGGAAACCCACACTGGACACAGCACACAGGACTGAAATCCACACAAAAGGGGAAGGCCGACAATGTCAGCTGGAATGCCATAATGCCTTATCCCTCAGAAGTCGCAAGTGTGATAGTGAGATCTGAGCATCACATCAGCAGAAGAAGACTCCTTGGCAGAACACACCCCAAGGACATGACACTGCTGCTGGCTGCCATGGAGCTGGACTTGCAGTAAATCAACTTCTCCAGGTCTTCCATATGCTATGTGCTGTCCACGCTGCCTTTCTGCTCAGACTCACTGAGAGGCTGACACATCCTGTGGCTTCTGCCTGTGTGAGATTTTGTTCTAGAAGGCACCAAGGCACCAAAGCCAGTTGAACATCTTCACATCATGGCCCTTTCTGGACCACAAATGAAAAACCTAAGTTGTCACCAGAAGATGTGCTTTGCAGGCTGATCATGAGTAAGCACTGGAGAGGAGTACAGGGATATTGTTCAGCCAAAACTGTTCAGAATTTAAACAAAATTGAATGGAAGGGAATACAATGTAGAGCTTGCATCCTTGAGAGCTAATTTAGGCTCTTGTGGTTTTAAACATTTCTGATGAGATGAGGGGGACAAGCAGCTGCAAGACAAAAGATAAGGGCTGAAGGCTGATTAACATTGGTGTTTTGAAGGAAGAGTTTCCACAGCCCACCTGGAATTGATTTATGCCCACTCTAAGATACCACCAAATAGCCATTTCAGAAATAAGTACTCCCAAAACCGATAGTCCTCAAACAGGAGTGAAGAGAGGGGCAAGTGCTAAGGTTATTCTGAAATAATCTCTCCAGACAGAAGCTGACTAACAAGAAATGCCAGTTAATAAAAACTAGCAGGAAGTGCAATTCTGACCATATTTGTAAAAAGAAATAAGAGGGCATTAAAAAGAGGTAAACAGCATCTGAGTGCTAGGCAGAAAGCCTATGCTCCTTTCAATCCCAAGGGAGATTGTGGGTTTGAACACCTGAAGAGCTTACTTCTGCGTAACAGATTATCAGGTGTCTCCTGATCCACGGCAACTGTCCCTGCAGATTTGCACAGCGGTACACGTGGGATAATCTGGGATCTCTGCATCTTCCATGGAAGATGAGAGAGGTCTGTGCTAATATGTACAACCTCATTTTGCTGCAGCCTAAGAGCAGTCATGTACACAGTTGTCTTCTACTAGTTGACTAGTGGCAACTGGTTCTCCTGCCATTTCTTGTTTCTGTGACTGAGCCTGGATGAGCGTATTTTAGACATTATCTTTTCTTACTGTGATGTTCTTTTCTCCTTGTCTCTCTCCACAGTCAGTGAGCCCAATGTTGCTGTATAGAGCCCAATGTTGCTGTTCCTGCATAGAAGGCAAAGGGATAAATAAACCATCCTGTGGCAAAAAGTGATTTGGGGACCTTCTGGTAAATAACCACTATGATTTTGACATTACTATGGCATCCTTCTAAAATGTAGGTCCCATGTGGCAACTGATCTACCTAAGGCTCTACTTGGTCTGTAGGGCCCAAGTACATCCCTTCATTGGAAACAAGGAGGTGAAGAACATTTGTTATAAAAGTGGGAACTGCACAAAACTAACATGAATTTAGTTTCCATTACAAACATGGAGCCCAACAAAGGTTAATTGAAGCATTTTCCAAGGGCCAATCTAAAGTTTGGTGAAATTAAAGGGGGACTTTAAACTTACTTTAATGGTCTTAGGGTCAGGTTGTAAGGCAAATTGAACAAGTTTCAAGGTCCCTAGGTCAATGGATTTTTTTTTTTCTCCACTTTTTTTAAAATCAAAACCACACCATGTTATTAGTTTAAAAGACATTTCAGCCGTCATCCATATGGTGCCAGTTCAACAGGAACTGGATCAGCTCCTCCAGACCATGGAGTACAGTGTGTAATGCTTAGCTCCTGGGGTGTTATATTGTCCTTGTGTAAAATGACAGTCTCTCTGGCACAGGGGGATAAGGGAGAAACCAGGCATCAGGTACTCCTGAGTCTGAGTGTCCCAGACCTAACCTGGGGTGACCCATGGCATTCTAAAGAGATGACCCTTGTCAATAGAGCTCTTCACTGCAGAAGGCGGCAGCCTGAAGATCTGTGAGGCACAACACAAAGCTGAACATCTCTTCCTCTATGTATTTGCTTGAGGGAATGGGTGGGTGCGCTGTTTATCTTGTGGGGAGGAGCCTTTTCCTTTTGGTTCTTGGGAAAAAAGGAACTGCATTGTGTATGTTTACTGAAAGTCCGATGTGTTCCCTGAGGCACGAAGATAGGGAACATCCTTATAAATCAGGATGGAGAGAAAAACCAAAAAGAAATGGGCTGGCAGAGCTGCAGAGACAGCATGTGTGCTTGTGTGCGCTCAGCCAGCAAGGGGAGTGACACTGACACTGTTTCAAAGGAAGGTCATTGCATAGACCATAAATCTCAAACACTTAGAATTTGCTTCATTCGTCTTCCTTAATACTATTTTACAGGAAGTTCAGCATCTATCCGAAAATTTTGAAATGATTATTTATATATATGGCCCTACAGCTGTTCATGGCTAATGATTTAAAGTCTGATGCGGCCAAATGCAACACATCTGGCCTAAGCCTGCCTGTGAGGGATCTTTCCTTATCAGGGTTGCCAGTATCTGCAGCGGTGGCATGAGTAAGGGCCAGGATGCGCAGGTGAATGGTATGGGAATGTGAAATATAAACGCCCAGGGGCAGCACTGGTGTGAGCATTCCCCTTGCCTGGGCATAGTCAATGCCAGCAGCAGACAGGGAAGGGGGAGAGCATTCTGAAAGGGAGCAGACCTTTGCCATGAACTTACACTCACTCCCAGGCCTCCCATTTTGCATGCTCAGTGAAAACAGACTTCTACTTTGAGGTGGTGGAGCCGTTCTTACATCTGCTGCTGGTCTAGCTTTGCTCCTTTGGCTCTTCCAGTTAGCTTTGTGCCCATGAGGTTTTGCCAAGTACCAGACATGGTTCATGAGTCAAGTTCTCCAAAACCCTTCAGCTCAGAGAAGAGGGGGAGGGAAGAGTTTTCTGAATTGATCAAAATTAATGCTACTAGTGCTCTTCAGTTTTTCCTATCCATGCCTTTTTACCTTTGAGACCTTCATTCGTCTAAATGCCCATTGCCACTCTTAGTTACTTTCAGTGAGCCCGCAGCAACGAACAGATATGTCATTCTCTTCTGTGATCAGCTGCATGAAAATATTAGAGACAAACTGACCAGGCTGAGCATTTAGTCAAATTTCATCTCTTCCATTAACTTGCATGGTAGCCATGGCAAGTCATTCCACTTTGGTCTGGCCTGTTTCATTCATATAGAAAAGAGAAACAACAAACTCATCCATATTAAAGGTCTACTCCAGCCCCAACTAGGATAATAGAAGCTTGGCTTTGCTTAGCTTTGCTTGGCTTGGTAAGTCTTTTTGGAAATGCAAGCCTTACTGTTTTGTAAAATCCTTGTTAATCACACAGGGAAAATCTATTGTGCTGTTTAAACAAGCAAACTAAACTGAGGAAAATAACTACAGCCTCCTTAACAATTGTGAAGCAGATTCCGTGGGCCCATGTTTATAACATGCAGAGCATTCTGGTCTCAGCATGCTTTCCACCACTGCCTGTTTCCACCAGAACACTAGACAGCTTCCTTCAGAAATTCCAGGTCCACCAAAGGTCAAAGAGGACCTTGATTTAGAATAAGTTTAGTTAGAAGTAGAAGAGCTCCTTACCAATCAGTTGAACACTTTATATCAACCTCTGCTTGCTAACTAGGAGGATTAATGACCACTTTTCAACTCCATCTTCTGCTACCAACCACCGACTGTCGTGCTTGATTGCCTCTGTTTCCAAGACCAGGGGGCTAGAGACATCTAATGGCAACTACATGCACAGCAGAGCATCTTCTCCCGCTTGCAGCAGCCTGCCCGGTGAGAGGCGGGCTCCAATATTTAACTCTTACAGTACCTCAGAAGTGTGTGTATGCAAGACCGAAGAAATAACAACGGCTGTGTAGCTGTATGACACCATGGCATCCTACTGGGAGGAAAAATAAGTGGTACAGATAGCTCTCGGGTAGAAAATAGACAGTGGTTGGTCAAAGTATGTTTGGGTTCTTGCATGTTGCTGGGTCATCTTGGCTCTGTTCTCCTTTTCCTTGAAGTGCGGGAGAAGGATGTGAAACAGGAGGGGTGCACGAATGAATTGCTATTGTGTTCTTGACAGTATCTGCACACTGGAAAAATCCCTATGGTATTCTATGGAAGAGAAGGGGAATAAAAGAACCTATCCCTGGAGACAAGAAAGGGAAAATAGACTAGGCTGAATGGACAAATGCCCTTTGTTCTGCCTTCAAGGTGCCCCGTCCCCTGAGTGAGACAGGATCAGACAGGAAAGCTACAAATTCCTCAGCCTGGAGGATGTGCTATTTCCTACCAGTCTTTGCTGAATGGAGAGAAATAGGTGCTGTTAAGCAATCCAGGTAAAATGCACAGTAACAAGTATACCTTCAAGGAGGTGCTCAGCAGCTGGATGGTTTATGGCCCTGCCTGGCAGGTTCCCTCAGGAATGACACAGCTGATGACTCAGGCAGCAAGAGAGATTCAGCATAGGATTTAGAGGAGAGCCTTCACTTGGCAAAGCCCGTGATTTATACAGTGGCACAATGTGTATGCTCAGAAGCTTCGTTTTTGTGAGAAGCCTCATTTTTGTGAAGGGGCAGGAAAAAGCTCCCCCCCCCCCAACAACTTCAAAACAGGCTAGATGAATGAGAAGAGACCAAATGGACATGATTCAGAAGTACTGAAGGCCCCCTACCTTATACAAAGGAATCCCCTTGTTTGTATAGACCTATGTCCTGATGTGCCTGGGGATTTCCAGGCATGCTGCAAGCGCTCAGCTCTTCCCCAGACTCAGCCCGTTTGCTAGCAGAGGTGGGACAGGAGCTGGAACAGGACACTGCAGAGTCGGCAGGATCATGACACTGGCCCCTTTCACTGAAGCATTCCTATTTGTAAGACCAGAACAGTGATTCCCCATGCAGTCCCCAAGGATGCCAGGAGACTCACACAGCCATTGACAAGCAAGTTGTGGAGAATCTCACTCAGCACTTGAAACTGCTCCCCTCTGTTCCTTCCCTCCTGGAGTCACTCTCATCTCAGACTCTTCAATGTCTGAAGAAGAGATAATTCAACTACTTTCATGAAAAAGCCAGACTCACTTAAACTCGCCTACACGGTGGAATGTTGTGGGCAGTTACTTTGTAAACCAGCCGGATAGCCTGTTGGCCTCCAGAGTAATTAGTGTCCTAGAGAGCTAGGGGATGTGCAGCTGAAAGGTGGAGAGGCAAAGCCCAGGAACAGCTGTAGAGCAAACTAAAATTAAAAAACCCAAAACCAAACCAAAAAAACCCCCCCCCCCCAAAAAAAAACAAAAAAAAAAAAAAACCAAAAAAAAAAAAACCAAACAACAAACCCAACCCAAAACAATGAACAAACCACCCCAAATGCTGAAGTTTCTAAACTACAAATAAAGCCAGCGCAATCTGCATCTGGCAGAAGCACCCAGCCATGCCTTCCACCAAGTGTGGCTAAGAGGGATCCTGGGGAGCAGGTCAGCCTCCCTGCTTGGTGGAAGCTCATCCTCAGTCCTTCTTCACCAGCTGTACTTCTCTCACTGCTGTGGGGCACCATCCTTTCCCTCCCTATGTGCTGGATGTGCTCTTGCTTGCTGAGAACACCAGGACTGTGTGCATGGTTTCCTCCAAGAAGGGTATTTAAGAAAGCTGTATCTGTCACAGATAGCCATGACAGTTAAATATCTACCTCCCAGCACATCTGGATTAGCAGTGGAGTTACAGCCCAGCTCTTCCCAACACCTAACACCCAATCTGCTTCTCTGAGACTGGTCAGAAAATAAGTGGCAAAACAGTAGTGTGACAAAACACAAGAACATATTTTGTCTTGATTTTATGATTTGCCATGACTTACAATTGGCTACATTTTGTTTCTGATATCTTGTTATACACTATCTGCAGGGAGTTTCATAGCTTGTCCAAGACCCATTTAACTTGGTGGCTTTGTGTTAACTTCATTGAGTGCTGCACCATACTTGGGCTGAGAACTGGTCCTTTAAGAGGTACAGCTGTAAAAACACATTAGCTCCTTCTCTGTAGGCCTTTTTTTTCTTTTAAAGTGTGTATTTGCAGAAGAATGGAGTCTCACATCAAAGGAAGCTGTTTTCTATTTCAAGTTGAATTTCAGAAATAGTTATGACCTGATTAAAAAAAAAAAAAAAAAGAAAAGAAAAGAGGGGAAAAGAGGGAATGTTGAAATTTTGGCATACCCAAGCCATCTTGTTATTTTTTTGGGGGATGGTCTTCTGTCCACAGTGGCTCAAAGGATAAAGCACAATCCTAAGTGTGGGACACTTAGGTACACAAGCTTTATCTGCTTATTTTGGAATAAAAATTATAACCAGGCTCCTTTCCCTGCCAGGTGCAGCTCCAAGCCATCAAACATTCCAGAGGGATGTGCTCTCCATGTCCTGGCAGAGCTGTATGCACTCAGCAGAAAGAGACACTTCAACATCAATTTTAACTGGAGAAAGAAGAGGACTCTGTAAGACAGTAATTAAGACACTCACATTTTTGGTTCAAGTGCTGGAGAGCTCAGACATCAACTCATTAGTCTATAGGCTACCGTGGGTAGTTCTTATGGGGTCTGGACCAGAAGGCAGTCAGACAAATGGCTTTCTGCAGTGCAGATGATCAGACTAAGGTGAAGAGAGAAGGACAGTTTTTCTTCTACAGTTGTACAAGCAGTGACTAAGCTAATGTCTAAGACATATGATCTAGAGTTTTGTTTCTAATCTTCTCCATTCTTATTTAAAACACCCCAAAAGAATCTTCTGTTCTCTAAAAAAAATTACTAGGTCAACCTCAAGCAATTTTGCTTCCATTTTTGAGATCTGACATGACATTGAAAAATGGCTTTTATTGGAAGCTGAGTCCTACGTTTCCCTGCTAAGAGGTGCGCTCTGTGCTTCAATACTAAGCTGTCAAATTCCATGGGACCCTACCACCCTCTGATTACCTCCTATTGATTTTGAAGCCAGGAACTTCTGTAGGAAACTGATAGGCTGACTGGATGTTAGTGTGGGTCTTGGGGCAATTCAAGGATAAAATGATCTAATGCGACAATATGTGAGAACTCAGCATTCAGGGTATTACCATTCCTGTCTAATTGCCAGTGCCATGAAACTGTCCTTCTGTCAATCACAGCCAAGCAGAAGGCTGACATGATATCTCAATACACACACAAATACCTAATCTGTAGCTTGCAGTAGACTTAATGATCTTAAAGAAGATTTCAGAAAGAGAAAACAAGGCAACATCTTTTTAAAAAAAAAAAAAAAAGAGATACATAATAGCTGATTCAACCAGGCTTCGTTAGTGGAGAAAGATGGCTAGCTGTGGGATGAAAAGAGGCTCTGATATTTTCTTGAGCTGAAGTCCTTTTGATCTTAAGCATGTCCTGAGATTTTGGATTGGTTTCTTAATCTTAAAATGATTAAAAAAAAATCCTTTTTAGCAGAAGGCTGCCCCAGTCTGTACACTGCTTCCTGCACCTGGACACTGGACAAAGATGTTACGGCTTTCAGGAAGCAGCACATTTGTCAGCGTGTAGCCCCCAGCTGAACAAAGGGCTGGATTCATGAATGCAATATCAACCATGGAAATGTTCCACCCTTGCCCCTCCGTGGCTTCTGACTCAATCTGTTGAAACAAAAAATGAATTGTCATTGGATTTTGCAGCCTTTGAGGTTCCTCACCAGATCAATACATCTGGGACATGCTGATGGCCCTAATCTGAATGAAGCTGCACAAGAATTGCAAGAATTTGAGCTTAGATTGTGAGCTGCTTTTGGGGGTTTTGTTTCTAATAAGGGGAAGTAACACAAAGCTGCTACCAAAGAGGAGATGAGAGTCAGACTCTGCAGCAAGGAAAGGTAAGTGTGCAGTGACTTACAGTCAGATCTGACTTTGCTCCCACACAGCAGCACCACTTCAGAATTTCCCTTGCCCCAGAGAAGCAGGGTACCCTTTTGACAGGAACTTGGTGTTCGTTAACAGTGTTTGCTTTGCCTGACATGACATTTAAAAGCTCTAGACCTGCACTACATTTATTCAGTGTTGTCATATTCAGGAAAACATTTAAGCAGTTAAAGCACCTAAGTAGTCCCACTGTCAACAGCAGGACTTCTCAAAAGCTTAAATTCATGCGTGTGCTGAAGTACCTTGCTGAATCAGGGCATCAAATCCTAACAGCCTGCTGAACTGGAGTGATCATTCCAGCCTTTATCCCTAAAGCCTTAAAGTCGCACCGGGAATGCAATGCACAAAACAAATTTTGGTTAATTGGATAAAATTGCATATGTACACTCAGTGATCCCTGAGAGTTTTGAAAACTAGTTATACCTGTGTCACCCTGCATACCTATTTCAATGATCAGTCACATTCACCTATAGGGACCATGCACTGACAGCAGAAACGCTCTGTGGTCTGTCCTGAAGGCTGGCACTTGTCCAGCTCTAGGTGGCTTTCCTTCATAGTTGTCACACAGTGTGGTACAGCTACCTGTGATAACTGATGAGCAGACAGACATCTTCTCCTCTGCCATTTTTAATGTGTTTCACTACATATCCCTTTCAAAGACTAATAATTTCCGCCAGGCAAGAATACTGTCAGCCTGGCATCAGATAAGTTCTCAAGCAGAGAGCCGTACCCTGCATTGCCTCTTTTATCTAATAAAGACTTTTCCATCTCTGGTCTACTGCTTAAAATTTAGCTTTCAGAAATAGACTTGCCAACACAGTTGGTTGCATCGAAAAAAAGTAAGATGCTGATGTATCTGCAGACTCCTTTCAGCTGACACAAGTCATGCATGTCAAAACATGGTAAGTAGAGGGGAAATTTACCATCCTCCTGGCTTTCTGGTACTGTGACAAGAAGTAATGCTTTGGTCATTCACATGCTGGTGCATAATAACATTTTGAGACTGAGGCTGAAATTCAGTTTGAGATTAACCTTATTATTTTGTGGAGGTAACTGCTCAGCCTACCTAGCTGAAAACTTTAAATGAAAACAGGGCTGTGAACAGCACAAGTAGCATCAGAAGTATCATCATCTGTTTCCTCACATGCAAGAACAGCTTTTCAAAGGTGCTTAATCCCTCTTCCGTTTCCTCCTTTCTTCAGCTAATTTTGGTGCCACATGGCTTGGTCCCTGCTATTGACAGAGCCACCAGCGCCCTCCCAGAAAGGCTGCAGCAGCCACTGTGCACACAGCATCCACTGAAATGCAGGGTCTGTAGCACAGCTGGCAGGATAAGATGGTCCCCAGATGTTTGAAGAGTACACAGCGAGCGTTCCCTGCAGATGATACTGGCAGCAAATATTAGGAGGTAACTGGGCATTTCCGGAATGCTGAGAGGGCTGGGTTTGCCGTGGGTTGGATGCAGACCTTTCATCTGCATGTTTGGCAGCCTGGTGCCCACATGCTGTTTGCATTCTCCACGTTGCCTTAGTTCAAAGGAACATTAATACTTGTGTTGCTAATGAAATAAAGCATCTGACTGCCTGCTGTGCTGGCTTAGGGAGCAAGCATGGCTTTTACCACTCCAGTTCTCCTACTGCTGAGCTAAGGGGACATCTGCCTCGGCACACACAGCCCTGTGGAAATGTTTCTCTTCTGCCCATTGTCCTCACCTGCCAGTGCACTGAGGCAAGTGGCGCTTTCCCTCTGTCAGACTATTACATACCGCAGCCCAAACTCCGCAGACACAGGCATGCACAAGAGACCCAACAGAGGAAAGCCAGCAGATTTCTAGGAATGAAAGTGTTCATGGACACCTCCGCACGACTGAGTCCTTGTAATCCGGGAAAACTAAGCACCAGCTCATAGCTATCCAATAAAAGTGCCCTATACCCTCATCCTGTTATATATGTTAATCATGTTTTGATAATAGTCTCTAGAATTAAGTTTAATAACAAATAAAATGTTTCAGGAGTTTCCGTGGCAGGAGAGTTCATAGAATGTGCTACCTATGCATGCTGGAAAAGAAAATTGAATTATACAATCTAACCTCAGGGAGAAACAACAGCTTGGATTTGTTAATTTTGGACAACATTTAAGTTCTTCTGCCAGCACAGTTTTAAACTATAGCTCTATAATGCATTGCCTCATACTTTTACGATTTAGAAAATCAGCTAAAAAAATGGTAATGTCCCTTTTGGATCCTAAAGTATCTTTTGAGTATCATTTATTTAGTTTAATGAAAAAACAAAGTTTGTGCAGCCGTATTCCAGTCCCAGTAACAATATCCTGGGTTGAGATAATAAACTAATCATGGCAGGGGCAGGCAGTGTGCCTCCACAGCAGGGCAGAACCAGCAGCTGCTCAACAGCCCTCAGCAACAGTGCGACTCTTCCCAGCTTCCCCACATCTAGGATAAAACAAGCACGCAAACAAGATAGAATCCAGTCCTTAGGGCTTCCCCAGGTGGCCTGAGGGGTTTGGGATCACCAGGATAGGAGTGCAGACTGGTACCTGAGGGGCTGGCACATCCCACCTCCTTAACTCTTACCACACTGGAAAGACAAAGTCTGCATAAAGACTGTTCAACAGAAGCTTGTAAAATTTGAGAGCTTAAATGGATAGTTGGGCTGGAATTTCTTCAGTGTATAACACAGGCAACAGAGAAAGAAGAGGTGCTCAGATGAAAGTAAAAAAATACTTTGAATTTCTTAATTATAGCATCTTCATCAGGTATTTGACAACTGATTTGAGCCCTTGAAGTCATAACATGTTATCTGAAGATGTGGTTTGATTGCAACCTCGATACAAATGTACAATACTGGTATTCCAGGGGCCAATTAGATTCAATATTTCATATAGCTGTTCCATGAAGAACAAAATTATGCCAATGTATATTGATCATTTTGGCTTTCAGAAGCTATTTCTTAGTCTGATGACAGTAGCTTTCAGTGGTAAGAATGCTCTCTGCAGGGACTGCCCCTCAGCTTGGGTTACAGCTAAAATCCTGAAAGCTGTACTGATTTAATGGCAACTATTCAAAGAGAGTGAAAGATTTTATTCTGACTTTACTGAGATGGAAAAGAAGGGGCTATGGAAATCCTTTTATCATCCCAACTGTAGGGGTTGTGATTGAGAGCATCCTCACATTTGCTGTCTGTACAGCTGTAATTAAATCACTCCAGCTTTCAGAGTTCTAGCCATACCCCAAGCTGGAATAAAAATTCGCAGTGAAAGAGGTAACACCACATGAAAGCAGTCAACACAATCACTAGAGGCAGCAGCAAAAGAGTTAACTTCCAGAAAATTGAAGAGCAAAGCAGGACACAAGGCATGCCTCATTGCACTGGTGCTGCCAACAAGGGTTCAGCTGCACCTTTCAGCCACACACAGCAATGCTACCTGCTACTGATGTGCCCACTGGCCACATCTGCTGGTTAATAAACCAGAAATCCCATCCATGACCGAAATCTGAGAAAAAAGGTTCGGAAAAGCTGTATTTCCCCAGGGAATCTAAAAATCTCTCTTAATAAAGTGCCTTGAAGAACATAAGCACATTTTAGTTCAAAACAACCACCCCACAATGGCTTGAAATCAGCAAACTAGTTGTGGAAATTGAAAAAAAAATAGGTGAAGCTAAACCCCAGAGCAGGGTTTTGCTACAGATAGATGCATTGATCAAGTTCTGTACGTGTTTGGAGACATTCATTGCCGCTGCTACCGGCTGTGCTCTTGGCCAAAAACATAGCCAGGCTGCTGTGGAATTAGGTGAAGTTTTGGGCAGGGTGCCAATTATAGCAGCAGTATGAGAGGTGGCTATCCTCTGATTCAGCAGTACCTGGTCAAGCAGGCTCTGTGCATCCTGAAAAGCGGTGACCTCTCCAAGGCAGGATGTCAGAACAGGCAGCCTATCTGTTGTTACAGGTCAGCATTTTAACTGTAATATCTGGCCACTGTTAGAGCTGGACATTTCTCTGAATCCTAGGTAGTGTTATAGCCTGTGTCATTCCAGATGCTTGATCCTGCTATTCTTGAGCAAAATTCCTATTCAACTGCATGGGCATTTTGCCTGATTCACAGCTGCTTGGTTGGACATTCTGGAGGTCAGGTCGAGAAACAGTGGAGAAGAAAGTAAAGGTAATACTCTGTACCTCCTAACACACCAGAACCTCTCAGTTCTACAGCCTGGCAGAGCTGAATATCTCCTTTGTCAAAGCAAAAGTCAAATCCCCATGACAGATCATATAATTATCAATTCTGTTCTCAGGTGATGTGCACAACTTGGAAGTTTTCTGAGTGCAAGGTAATAAGATAACACTTCAGGGAAAAAGCAAAAACACCCCAAATTTCCAGTCCAGTAGAATTTTAGCGTTAAACACAAATTACAGCGAAAAGATTCATGTCACTACAAAGACCAAAATATGTCTCACTGCAGGGAGGATGATGACCTGTTGTACAGAGAGCAAATACGACTAACCGAGACAAAGACTAAGAAGTATTGCATCTGTTTGTAACCTCCATAAGTGGTTTGGCTTGTAAATGTTGCAGTTTAAACTGCAGTTTAATTTCTCACTTTATACACAACATCCCATCTTTTCAGAGGTTCAGTTTTCTGGCTGAGATTGCTCATGCTCAGAAGAAAAGTGATTTTAGGGAATTCTCCAGTGAAATGTCATTCAGAAGACTTTCTTCTGTTCAACTGTTCTCCAGATAAACCAAAAAGCTGTGTCTCACCCTTATGAAAGTAGGCTAATGACCTGTTTCCAGCTTGGTTTCTGAAAACTGAGTGAACTTTAGCAGAAATTTGTCACAAAGGCATAGAACTAGTCATATGCTGCAGTCTGGGAGGTGGGGAGAATTCAGAGATATGTGATAGGAAGAAATCCCCTGCTGAGCGTGTTCACTCAGGATCATTTCTACGCTTTCTATGGCAAAACCAGCAAAAGCAGTTAGGGGAAGGAAAATCCCTCCTCTGAGAATTTGCATGCAGACACTTTCACATGAACCCTTGCAAGGTTTGTGTTTTCCACCAACGTTTTGGCAAAAGCAGTTATATCACTGTGCAAATGCTGGTGAGAATCAACTATAGGGAGATTTGAAAGTTTTCTCTGAATGAATGTTCTCATATCACGCTTTGGAGAGCTCTTGGCTAGAACAGTATCCATCTAGTCAGAGTTTCCAGCACAGCTAGGGACACTAGACTAAACCAGCAGATGAGTTGGAAAAAACAAACCCTACATACAGAAATGTCACAGGGACCTTCCATGACCCTCCTAGCGATAATAAAGCAGAAATAACAAAGCACATAAACCTGTAAACCTCCATAGTGGGAATTGTCTCTTCTTGATCTCTCCCTTAAAAGCGTGTGCGTAGGATGCTGCTGTAAACTGGGCAGCACTAATGCATTCGTTGATCAGACGGGATCTGTCCATTTAACACTGCAGAGCAGGCTTTCCGCTTGTGTACCCTTTCCTATGTTCCAGTGGCATTTTCATTTTAAGCAAATTTCAGCATAATCACTGTATTTGCTTAAACCTGCGCATGTGCGGCAAAGCCATTCCTAGCCCATCTGCTCTGGCAGCCTCTGTCATGTAAAATGGACACTCAGCCGAGGTGTTAGAAGCAGAAGGAGGGATCCCCCGTCACAAGTACAGCCGATGACAGAGGGGCAGAAGCACTGGGGAATTGTTATCACCAGACACTAAGAAGCACGTGATTCAGAGCCAAGGTTTTACTCCCCTCACACATGCATATGTATTTTACCTCATTATTGGCTTCAGCTGTACTTATTGTTACCAATTTGTGTCCCCATGCTATTTTTCAAGGCAGCCTCAGTGGGAGACACTCGTATGCAGAGGAATATTTGCATTTCTGCAAGCCTTTATGGGTATACATATTGTTAATACGCACATAAACAGAATGCCATTCATATTTAAACAGTGCGTTTGGAGTCGGATGGCATCACAGCTGAGGGAATGGAAATGTTCTGATTTGTATCACTTATTTCAGTGGAGGTTGCTTCCTTCACATATTCTGACTTCTGCAGAGCCACTGCAATAAGGTAGTTATACCCACATAGAATGAGACACTAGGCATTTAATAACCCCTGCTTCCTCCCCCCAAAGCCTCATAAGCTTGCTTTGCTAGTTGATCTTTACAGTCACTCGCCCCTCCGTTTTTTCCAGACTACCGTGCTTCCTTTATACTTCAGCTCTTTTCTTCATTTCCATTTGCATATATTCAAGGCCTTAAAGAAAAACAGCTTTGCATTAAAAGGCTATAACAGAAATATATGCTATTTAAGTAACAGTGGAACATGTTTTTCGTTGGGAGGCAAAAAGAAAAGAAGAAAATATTTTAGTTCCAAATAAGATTTAAAAGGATGTCAGATGATGTTCAGAGCACTTTGACTCTCAGAATTTGTCCTGCACTCTGCTGCAGCTTCTGTTTTAGTTAGTTCATGTCTTTTGCAGACAAGGGAGTATAACAAGACTGTGTGTGTTCAGACATGCCACCTCCCTCTTCATCTGAGGCTTTCTCCAAGCATAGAGGACCTGGAGCTTCACTGCACTGCACCCTCTACCTCAATTTTGCTAAGGGGGTGTAAAGCAGCACTGCTCACGCTGGGCAGCATTTCACACTGCCTTCAGCAGGCTGCAGGAAGCCTGGCTCAGCAGGGCTCATTCAGGCATCGGTTCCAAAAGCTTTTCATTCCTAGAAGTCACGGCTGTGTCAGGCAGGATGCTTCTCCACTGCCTCCATGAGATAAAGTGCCAAAACATATGCAAAAACATACAGTGGAAAAATTTTGGTCACACAAACAACCTCTCAACATTGCGCATGCTTATGTGCATGCCTGGGAGGTCTGTCTTATCACCCCTGATGTGTTTAATACCCAGGACTGAGGCAGTTTTTGCCTGCTGCGGCCTTCATCTAGTAGTTACTGTCACTCAGGAGGATGGGCTGAGTGTCCTCTCCACAACTTTCTTAAGGTAAAGCTATGCAATTGAATTAAACTGACCTAAAACCACATTCCACCCCAAAGGGATGATCCTGCCTTCCTTCGCCCAGCTGCGTGTTCGTGGTGTCCCTCTGCTGCTGCTGGCCCTGCTCACCCTGCAGCTATGCAGGGAGTGAGAGCTGGGCCCTGATGGAGCTGAAAGCTCATCCTGCAAAGAGAGAAAAAGATCCTTTTCTACCAGGTCAACAGGGAGAGATGTCCCCCCAGCAATGAAGTGGCAGGACTACATGACTGGGAGCAGTGCACACTGTCCCTTTCATTAGTCCATTAGTCACTAGTTCAATGATGGCAAAGTCTCATTTTGAGTTTACAGCTCGAGTGCTAATTTAAGCCGCTGTCAATTTCTGCTTTGCATTAGCACCCAGGGCTGGCAATGCCGCAGTCAGAGACTTGTCAGTGCCTCTGCTGGGGGCAAGATGCTCCACCAGAAAGAGAGAAGGGCAGAGGATGACAGTAATATCTGCACCTGCTGCAAATCCATCTTCTCTCCTATACCTTTGGGAGAGCTATTTTTAACTGGATCATCTCGGTGACCCAAGATTCAAAGTGCAGCTTCACAATCAGTTGTGTCAGTGCAAACAAGGTGGAAACAAGGTGTGAGGACATGGGGGCAAGGGAAACACGAGGGCTCCGGAGAACTTTAGGAGGAAAGAGGTTTCCCTGTCACATTTGGGTTTATTAAGTGTGGTGTTACCCATTCCCTTCAAGACTCAAGCTGGCTTTTAGGCAGGAGCTTTGCCTTTGTCTGGGCTCTGTGAAGGACTGAGCAGGATACATGAAAAATCCTCATGTTTTCCCCAGTGACAGAAAAACTAATGCTCTAACAGGAAGCACAGTTTGGCTGTATTTTCAGCATATATTTTTCTTTGTTTTGCCAGTAAGTGAAGAAATGGCTGCTTTATAGGTGTGAATACAAGAGGCAAAGGACAGCAAACTATTGCTTCCATCCTGTATTTCAGAAAGGAGTAGACAAACCAGTCAGTTTTTAAATGCAGGACAGAAGGTCCTCCAAACAGAAATGCACAGAGTTGAACTCTTCAGTGTTATCCTCAGAGAGGATTAAAAAGAGAAACCTTAAAACCCCAGTGACATATTTACTAATTTTGGGTGTGAAATACCAGAAACAACTAATTTATCGACCCTTATCCGAGGATCTCCACAGCCTATTTTTACCAGGTATCTAAGGCAGACTCAGACAACCGCACTTCATCATTCCACCAGGAAACTCATTCAGACTGAATCTTGGACTATTGGTTTTTAATTTTAATGCAGTTTTTCATTTTGATAGCTCTTCCACCTGACACAGAATTGCCATGCTGCAAATTGAATACAATAAAATTGCTAATCAGCCCATTAGAATATGTTGACGGTATAACATCTATTAGTTGTTGAATAACGTCTTCCTCCAATGTATTTTGAATTAAGTCTGCATGATAACAAAATTAATGCAGATAAGTGTAACTACCCATAAACACAATGTGCATGCAGCTTCCTCTTGGAAATCCGTACAACTTTTTAACAATCCCGTACCAATACCAGGGAAAGAAAATGCGTCGTCAAGTACTGAAATAAGCAATTAAATACAAAGAAATTATCCATGAAGCAAGACAGCCTACAGCAGTTTGCTCTGATCATGTGTCTTTCATGGGAACACAAAACCTATTACAGGCTTCAATCTCACATCACAGTGAATTTCTGACTTCAAGTGCTTCTTATCCCAGGAATACCTCCCACATTTTATTTTTCCAACAGTTAAACGAAATCACTCTCCTGCATTGACATCTTCTCACCCCATTTCTCTTGCTTTTTGAAAGCTCTTGCCTGACAATTTCTTAGGTCTTCAATTTTGATATGCAGAGGCTACAGATTTTCTCAGGACCCAAAGAAGAGCCCTTAGCCTCTTTCTTTTAAGGCCTCATTTAATTTCTCCAGCCCAGTGCAAGACTTCCCTTGCTCTACTGTGGCAAAGACCAAAAAATGTGAACTTCTTTTCTTGGTTTCCCCTTCTTGGGGAAAGATAATTTCATACTCTGGCAATTTCTCCTGTCAGCATCCTCTGGTGCTACATCCCCTGTGGCTGAAAGCTGCTACACCAAGAATGCCTTTGTTTGAAGCTGAAAATAGAAAGTAGTAGCAAATCTAAAATTTCCATTATTTCTTTAATATGCTCTGCTAAAAAGCTCCTAATTATTATAAAATAAGAATTGTTGAAGCTGTTAAGGGGAAATGTGTCCCTTTCCACAAACACAGATTCTTTATATTCAGCAGAATCAACTTTTCTTGTAATCTTCTAAAAGAAACATAATGGTCCCATTGCAAAGCCCTATAATTTGGAGGAGTTTATTTTCTGACAGGTATCTTGGGATTTTAAACAGGTCAAAATCCAGACTTATCCAGTAATGCTTAATAAGAATATAGAGATTTTCTCATGGAATAGTACAGCCCTCTGTAAGAGCCACTGTGGTCAGAATCTTATGGACAGTTTGATTTTCATATAATGGAAATGATAGTCCAGGAGGATTTGTAACCTTGGTCATTTAAGAAAAATGCCACTAGGCATTTCTGCATCTTTATGCATCTTCAAGGATCAGGTTCTCAGTGCACCTAATGCTCACACAAATCAGCATCTGTGTCACTTAAGGCATGGTTTGAGAGTCACCTACTTGCAAGAAATGTTAGGACTCCATCATACACAGATAAGAAAAGGAACAGTACAGTTGAAATGGGCAAAGATGATTCAGTTCAATCTGAGGAGAGTTGCTTTGTATTCCCAGTCAGTTTAGCAATCCTTTCGTCTTTCAAGGAAATTATAACTGTGATTCATTGGGACAAAGTTAGCAACTTCTCTTTTTATCTAAGTCCTATTATTGGTGCTTGTCACAGCCATTCAAGGACCTCCTGGGAAACAAAATGGACAATTGCATCCTCCTCTCTCTGCCAGCAAGAAGCTGGGTATCATTAACAATGCTTAAATTAATAGCTAATTTTGGAGGGAGTAAATGTACCCCTGCAGGAAACCACGGATGAAGAGACAGGATATACATTTCAGTTCAAAGCCCTGCCTGTGAGTGGAGGTTTGTGACATTTTCCTGCTCAGAATTAGGCATTCATAAGTTCACTGCAGCTAGGTGCACATTATTGTTTTGGTCTGGGGAATCAATAGCTGTCAGGGAGGGGGTGGAAGGTGGCTTTTTGAAAAAGGAAGTGTTTTTCAAAACGGAAAGAAATTCATAATGTGTAATAAGTGGCTGTAGGTGGTTCCCTGCCCTTGCTTTTTTTTGTGTAATATAGGTCTCAGGGCTCTGAAAGGAACTGGAACACAGGGTGAGGTCTTTTATCGAACTTTGTACTACTGTGGATAACACAGCATCCAAATTTTGCCATCTTATGTGAGCAGAGGAGACATGTAGAAGCAAAATAGCTTGAGCTTAGTGTAAGTGAGGTCAAAGTGGGGCTGGTAAGCAGTGGGGAAGCCTGGCTTGTAGACAGCTGTACCCCAGCAAACCTTTGTGTGCAGCCAGGCAGAGGGATTTCATATCGGTGGCGGAGAGCCAGCTGATCTTGGAGGCTGCAGTGATTCTGCCTGGCAGTGGCAGAGGAGGGGCTACACTGGGATGAGTGTGCTGGTGCTCCAGGTTGGAGCTATAAGCTGGTTCAAGCTGAAAGCAGCCTGCACCCCTGAACTTACCGGAGCACAGAGCATCCTGCAGCAGTGTGCTCCTCCATCATCTTGTGCACCTTTTGCCTGCAATGAGAAACTGTTGCAGAGCCTGCCTTATGGGTACCACACCACTGAGGTTTAGAGGACTCTATGCTTTCACAGGGACGGAAGGAGTGGGAGACATACAGCCTAACACTCAGGAGACTAAGGGGCTGAATTGTGCAGAGGCTGGGGCATTTGGTGGTCAAAGCTTTTTCTGCAAGTTGCAGCACATGTCAGACTCAGGTAGTGCTCACCCCCAGGCTGAACTCTAATCCAGAGTAAACACAGAAAAAATTCTGAATTTACACTGTTGACACTGAGTCAGATAGACACATACGTACTTACTGCACTGCAATAACTTTTGCTACCACACTGCAATGTTCTGTCTACTAAAGAAACAAAACTCTGGGAACCATTGGTCTTGGGGCAAATGCCAAAGTTCTCCCTGCCCCTCTTAGAAAGGATGTACGTCCAGTATGGGGTAGGATGGTAACGTCGAAAAGAACCCACCACTGCTAGGAGACTGAAGGAAGCAGTAGCAGTATTTAATACCTTGTCTCTCTTAAGGCTGCCCAAAGTTGCTATTTTCATTCCTTTCTAAAGTGGCTCAGACTGGTATAATGTATTTTTTTGTAATTTGGAGGCTATGTCAATGTAATGCTGTCCTCCTAGTCCAAAGATCATAAACTGACATATAAAAGAACATTAGATAATATATTCCATCTTCCCTTCCTTGCAGCATCTTTCCCTCTCAAGTCACAGAATCATAGAATGGTTTGGGTTGGAAGGGTCCTTAAAGCTCACCTAGTTCCAATCCCCTGCCATCATTAGTGACACCTTCTATTGGACCAGGTTGCTCAAAGACCCATCCAACCTGGTCTTGAACAGGGCCAGGGATGGCATAGCCACCACTTCTCTGGGCAGCCTGTGCTATTGCCTCACCACCCTCACAGGGAAGAATTCTTCCTAATGTCTAATCTAAATCTCCCCTCTTTCAGTTTAAAGTCATTCCGCCTTGTCCTGTCACTGCTTGCCGTTGTAAAATGACCCTCTCCAGATTTCTTGGAGGCCCCCTTTAGGTACCGGGAGGCTGCAATAACATGTCCCCAGAGCCTTCTCTTCTTCAGGTTGAACAAGCCCAGCTCTTTCAGTCTGTCTTCATAGGAGAGGTGCTCCAGCCCTCTGAGCATCTTTCTGGCCTCCTCTGAGCTCTTTTGAGAAGATCCACATCCTTCTTATGTTGAGGACAACAGAAATGTACACAATACCCCAAGTGAAGTCTTACAAGAGCAGAGTAGAGGGGCAGGATCCTCTCCTTCGACCTGCTGGTTGTGATCCTTTTGATGCAGCCCAGGATATGGTGGTCCTCCTGGGCTGTGAGTGCACAATGAAGCTGGCTCATTCAGTTTCTCATCAACAAACACCCCCAAATCCTTCTCCTCAGGGCTGTTCTCAATCCACTCTCTGCACAACCTATGTTTGTGCTTGGGATTGCCCGGACCCAGGTATAGGACCTTGCACTTGACCTTGTTGAACTTCATAAGGTTGGCATTGGTCCACCTCCCAAGTGTGTCGAGGTCCCTCTGGATGGCATCCAGCATGCCAATTGAGCCACAAAACTTAATGTCATCAGCAAACTTGCTGAGGGCGCACTCAATCCTAATGTCCATGTCCCTGGCAAAGATTTTGAACAGAGCCAGTCCCAGCTGTTCCTAGTTAGTATTTATTTTGTCTCCTTAGAATTAACTCCGCAACTCCTGTTTCACTCTAAAAGACACTGCATTTTGACTTTGGTTCCTTTCACAAGAACTGATGAATTCTTATCAGCATCTTCAGAAGAAGCTGAGAGTGATCTCAGCCAGCGCAAGTCTAGGAAGGAAGTGAGGATTGTGTGTTGCTGTAAGGAGCTGCCCCATTCTTCCTTGCCCCACCTAGCACAGCCTGCTAGTGCCACAAACAAGCAAACTGGCTGACATTAGCACTCCTGTTGAAATCCTGGCAAAATATATCAGGTTCTCTTTAAAGTAAACTCATCAGGAACGCTTTGAGCGTGTACCTGAATAAAAGCAATTGCCAGGCTTCAGAACTTGGAATTGCAATAATCCATCCAGTTTGTGACTACCTGCGTGTCAGCAAACCTCTTTGTGCCCAGCTCTTCCCTCAGTTGCCCCAGTGGCACTAGCAGAAAGCACCTGCTAGTAAACTGGTGTTATTCTAGTTCCTCTCCGTTATCCTTCACCAGAGCATCTTGCCCCACTTCAGATTCTTCTCTGTTCAGTGGTATTTATGTACTGCAGAAGCATGTTGTTGGTTATTTTGTCACCCTCCTAGCTGTCACTTTGTTGAAATTTACATTTTTCTATTGTCTCCAGTCCCAGCTGAAGTGAACTCAATTTGAGTGAACTTCAGCAGATATCATTGCAATTATAGCCTCCTCCTCCTTACTCTCTTTGTACACATTTTATCACAGACCAACAACATTCACCCTTTCTTTAGCAGCTGAACAAGCTAATGCACTCAAAGTGGAAAAATAGAGCATCTTCTCAGTATACCACAGCAAGAGGAGGTCTTGGAGGTAATATGAAGTGTGTAGTGTAGGGCTTTGTCCCCTCTCTGAAGAAAAAGCTGGTTGAAAAACAGTGATTTTCATGCTGTCAAAGAAACTCAATATCAGGCAAGAAATAATCCTCTTATATAACAGGTCAAATAATAATATGTCATCAAGGTGCTCCGAACTGCATTAAAATTTGTCCCTTGATAAGTGACATTTTAATTATGTGATCAGGTAATAAAATAATACATGCCTGAAAACTTACGTCCAACCCATGGATAATTGATGGTCCTAAATTAACCCTGGATGATAGGGTAGAACTTAATTTTACATAGAGAATACTCTACTGGACATTTTTCACATGCCTGTTTTGGAGTTTTGAACTGATGGTTCAATTTGGCAAAATAACTGACATAGTGATATTAATCTAGCCCATAAAATAAACAATAAAGGTAACAGATGCTTTTTAACCTACACCATAATGGTGCCATGATCTAACAAAATGTCAGGAATTTGAGGATTAGACTTTTATATTGCTTTAGCATAAGTAGTGCCCCAAGGGTCTTGGCATTTCATCTAGATGTCTAGCTGGGGGCTGGGTCCCAAAATGGTGTGTGGAATGAAGCCTGGGTGCTGGTTGGACAGGGCTTTGCTTCACTTCCACCAAGCCTGCCTCACTACCAACTGAACAGCTTTCCAGCTCCATGGAAGAAATGGTACAAGATGTCTTCAGGGAGGTAGCAAATACCATTTTAATCTTGGGTACAGTTGGATGAAAGTTGTCTTGGGGAGCATGGTCTGGACTTCAGTGTGAGCTTGCTGCTCATTTTTGAAAGACCAAATCTGTAGAGTTTTTTTTTCAAGCACTGCTATGAAACAGAGATGTAGATTATGTAGGCTTAGGCATGAAGAAGCTGGTCTAAAGTCAGTGCTTGTGCACTTTGACTTGTGTACCAAATATTTAAATATGCCTGGCCAAACGAAACTGATCTTATGTGATCTGCATTTTTATTTAGTGACCTTTATAAATAATACCAATCTCTGCAACTAAAACTGACTGAATGCACTTCCGAGACTGCTTCATTTCAGAGCTATTTGTTGGAGCAAAATCCCTGGGGAAAGAAAAAAAAAAAGGAAGAAAAAAAGAATAAACTGTGCTGCTCAGAAAATTCAGTGCAAGTCCTAAACTTCAAAGGCATAGCTCCAGATTTCGACCACTATGTCCTAAACAACACAAGTCTCAGCTAATACATAAATGTCTCCAAAGTATTTATCACTGCAGTATCTGGGCCATGCACATGGATTGTTTGATACAGCAGGATCCTTACAGAGAAGATCAATTTCCCATTCATCTGCTGTGCTTCCTTTTGGCTTCACCATTACATTAAAAGTAATGGAAGTTACTCTGTGATCACAAGCATGTAATTCACAAATGTGGTGTCCTGATGTGACTTTGATGACAGCATTCAGGTAAGATTTACTGGGGTTTAGATTTGCTCTTCTGTGGCTCCCCAAACATTTTCTAAGTGCAGAAACTCTGGGTACATTGCTCCATCCACATCCTGCTGCTTCTAAACATCAAATTTGGGTATCAGGAGCCCCAGGAGTACAAACAAGCTGGGAAGACACGGTGTGCTGTTTCAAAGATGTTCATGTGCATCTGTCACTTCTTTTATCCTGGAGAATAGAAAGCTATTGGAGAGCTTTGATGTTCTATGGGAAGACATAGACCAGACAGGGATGGGACTGGCCTGGCCTGGGGGTTGTTCTTTTTTATGCCCAAAAGGACTATAAAATTCTCCATACCACTTAAGAACCAACAGAATCTGCACCTTTCAGCTTTCCCAGCCCCTTGTATTTCCTCTAATGGCATGACTCTGATGATGGGTGCAAGCATGCAATGTTTAAATCCTGAAAGATATGGAAGTTACTTCTAAACATATTGTCCACCACCAACTGGCAACCTGATAGTTCAAGAAGACAAGAGTAAGACAAGAAAGACAGGCGCCCAAGTACCCAGGTGTCACTTTTGTGACAGTGTTCCTTCAGAAATAAAGCACCGCTGGGAACTCCCTGGGAACCATATCTGCCAGCAGTGATATCTGCACGTCAATCTAACTCCCTCTTCTTATTCTGTGGCAAAAAAAGCTGCATTATTGCTCTTGCCACTGTGATCCCCTCCCAGGCTGCTCTAATACATCCCTCTTTTTGGGATAAAATCCCTCCCATGCCATCTGTCTCACGCTCCATTTCGTCCTCAGCCCCCGTCACCGCTTCCCACACACAGCCTGAAACAGAGGCTCCTTAGCACCCTGCCACAGCCTGCAGCAATAAAACCTGTGCTGAGGGAGGTTTTGGAGGTCACCGATACTTCTGTTGGCCCAGAGGATCTAAGTGATGCGGCTGAGATAGTGAGGGACACTGATGGAGTGTTCTCTGTCATCCCTGTGGGCTCAGGCTTTGCCAAACAGAGTATGTCATGTATTTCCTTTCCCGTATGGAGCTTGCCCTGCCAAAGCAGCATGCTCATGAACACTAGCATAGGATGCACCAGGCAATGACAGGACCTGGTGTTCACTTCACCCCATGCCCTGGTGCTTGTCCTCTGTTGGTTTTGAGGACACTGCTAGTGGTGAGTACCCTGGCCTCAGAGGACTGGCAGAAAAAGGTTTCATTGCAGAGAGTGGCTGCAGAGTAGTGGCATTTTTGGCAGGATGAAGGACCATGGTACAGTCTCCAAAACCATTTAGATGCCCACACAGCTGAAACAACCAAGGTTATAGGGTAGTATCTTATCAAAACCCCTACAGGAGGGCAGATAGAGTAGAATTTGCTATATTTCCAATCATCAGCATCTAGCTGGTGGTAAGTCAGCTTGGTGTTCAGCTGGACTGAAAGCTTTTACTAGACAGACCCTTCTAGGTGCACTGATCCAGACACTGGTTTTGGATGCATTATCCCAAACCAAGTTTTACAGCTGGTTGTCCCCAGATATTAACCAGCAATCTGATGTGCTCCCATGGCCAACAGGCAGCACAGGGGAAAAGGAGTTTCTATCAGAGCCTGCATGATGAGAGCTGGATGCTGTGGAAAAAGAGCAGGCCTCTTGGAAAGCAGGCTAAGGGTATCTCCAGTGTATAAAAGCCAGTAGGTAGCTCCCAGCACACTGAATGCAAGTAAGGAATGGAAAGGATTAGAAAGTATAAGCCTAGGCCAGTGTGATATGAGACCGGAGAACAGAGGTAACAGCAAATGCTGCCCTGGTTTCAGTAGCAGGATCCTGTGGGTGAGGGGCAGAGCACAAATGAAAGCGTGTTTGATCTAGTTTCCTTTCAGACTGCAGCTCTTTGTAAGAGCCTGCCTACACTCTGGCTGTGTTTGGCAGGGCGTCCTATGGGAAGCCAGCGCCACGTCACACACTCTGCGTTGGCAGGATGCAGCCAGGCAGACAGCACAGTCACCAATTAATAGCAGACAGCAATATTTAAACTAATCATTACAGGGATCAGCATAAAACAAAACTCTTGTTAAAATTAACAGCATAGTCACTAAAACTGATGCTGTTTCAAGCTATTCATTATAGCTAACAACCAAACCCAGCCAAGAGCACTTGATCATGACTGGGGGTGGGTTTAGTTCTGTGTATTCTTGGAGATAAGGTTTACCTGATTTCAAAATCTCTGTGGATGCACTGACAGAACAGAATGGAGTCAGGCTAAGCGGGAAGGACTCTAGCTCGTTTTGCTGCCTCCCACTATGGTTCCAAAACAACATGTTCACATCACATCTTTACCAGCCATGAAGTCTGTGTTAGTGCAGGCTGCGATGAAATGCACCACACAAATCCAGAGCGATAACAGCTGGCAGACCTCCTGTCTACTCTGCAAGTGGAGCACCCTGGGTGACAATTCAGGGTTTGCCTCCAGCTGTGGGTCCAACTGGTGGGAAATGGCCCTGACCTGGTCACTTCTGTGGTCAGACAGATGCCTGAGTGAAACTGCAAGACTCAAAGTAAAGACACAGGAAGAATTTATACCAAGAATCCCTCTAACACATTAAATTGCTAAGGTAGACACCTGTTCCTAATAACTTTTGATCACTTTGACAGGGTATGAAAGGTGATAAAGCTAATCAGTCTCCAAAATGTGTAGACAAAGGGGCAGGTGGACAGAGCTATACTAATGTTGCCACTGAAGGAATGGCTGCAGAATGAATTTGGACTCCTCTGGGAGGAGTGAATCTACTCATGACAGCACCCTCAAACACAGCTGCCTTGAGTGATCAAATAAGCACAGGACGAGAAATGTCTGACCCCTAAAAGAGGGGGTTTCTGCCCCTCAGCTGATGTGATACAAATCTATGATGCATCCTCTCCTGGTTCACTGCAAACACACAATGAAACATTTGCTTGAAAAGCTTTTATATTTTGCCTTGCATTTGCAATGGTCTAGACAAGTATGCATCATTGTTTACCACGTCTGTTGAGGGGAAAACCTGCTCAAATGTGATTTCCGAGAACCTGACTTGGTACAACAGCAGGCGCTAAACTGGCAAAGAAAACTGCCACCAGAGTTTTTTAACCTTTGTGTCTGTCTGTCTATATCCTTCATTTGACTTCCCACTCTCCCTCCTGTACACTCTTGAACTCTACACTTCCAAATCCTAGCTAGGTCGCACTTTTGCTTGGTGGCTTCAGATCCAGCACTCTCCCTGCTGACCTCCAGCCAGCTAATTGTTCAACTCCTTAATGTTCCAGAGGTCGCAGGATGTGTCACCTCCCTGCTGACCTCCAGGGCACTTTCAATCTCTTACGAGTTGAAGCTAGCAGCCGCCTTGGTCTAAAACCTCCTCATCAGCTATACTGCAGTAGCATCAGAAGGACCCAGGGAGGATCAAGCCCCCACTGTGCTTAGATCTGCAAAAATACCCAATGAGAGACAGCTCCTGCCCTCCTGAGGTTATGGGCTGAAAGGGAAAGCAGGTGAGAGTAAGGGCAGGTGGGAGACATGGAAGCGAAGTATTCATGGTGATGCTAGTCACATTGTGCGTTAGACTCTCTATTAATTTTTCCTCCATTCCACCTGAAATGAAAATAAAACAAGTTGGCTTGTTTTGATAGTGTTGTAAATTACTATTTGCAAAAGTGATTGTCTGTTTCCATCCATCTTGGTCCTGTGCCAGTTCTGCTCCGAACTGCCCTTTCTGAGGAGGTCCTGAGGCTCTATGGGAATAGCGCAGCACACAAGCACCAGAAGATTAAGGGAAAACACTTGATTGCCCACCCGCCCTAAAGGAGATGGCTGCAGTCTAGCGATGAGGCCACCAAGAACAATCTAAACATCATGTAGCCCAGTGAGTCCTGTCAGCCACCAGCCTAGGGCTGGAGAGAAGGGAGGGACTACACCCCTTCACTTACCCTCATTACAGCCCAAAACGGAGGAAGCATCCCAGCCAGTTCACAGAACATACAACTACTGGGGGAGAAAGGAAGTTTTGAGAACTGGAAAATTTGCTCTGGAGTACAGCATCACTTCAGCCTAACCCTAAGGAGCATAATTTATTATCCTCTGTCTTGGGCAGTGGAAGTGTACCAGCATCACAGAACTGCAAGGACAAAGGACAGCCTGTCCTAATGCAAAAAAGTCCTACCTTTAAAGAGAGGCTTCAGAACGGTGTGTGAGAGTTTGATTTGCATCCAGAGTGGCAACATGCTTGCCAGCCATCAGGCTGATGTGATTTGAAGCAGCTGAGATATTAAATGCACTAAACCAGAATGTATAATAGCCATGCTGGCAGACCTTTAATTATTGTCGTGCTTGTAGGCACTGATATCATTCAAATTAAAAGCTTTCCCCACTAGTTGCATTTTTTTAATACGCTGATGTACTCTGCACTGATGGATTGTCCTCTCTTGTCCTTCTCTCACAAAATGCTTGGCACAATTTGCTTCAGTGCAGAAATAAAAATTATTGGCACTCGCTGTATTTTTGTTGCTCTTTTTGTTTTGTTTCAAAGTATGGATCCCCTAACTAGAAACAAAGTCTGGTGAGTTTGGAGGGGCAGTGTTAATTCCTCAGTCTCTGATCCTCCTCCTCAGAAAAAGCAGGACCGATCATTACTAATAGCAAGACTGAAGCACCAGCACAAGAGCTTCCCTAGAGCAGTGCCTTTGACTGTGCTGGCTAACGACATAGCAAAGTTTCCTTGCTGTGTGCTGCACAGATGCTCTAATTTTCCTCTCAGCTGGTCCAGAGACAGATACTCTCGTCCAGTCCAGTGCTCAGATACAGCAGCAGAAAGCGCTTGCAGCTCTTCTGAAGCTGAAGCAGCTTCTCTGTTTGCACTGTTGTTACTGATACCAGAATCTGGCTCCTTGTTTAGTGCCATGATAAGGCTTCTCGCTCACTCAATGTACTGCTGGAACAACTGGAACTGTTTTAAGCAGAGTGAGCAGGGTACCAGCTCAAATTACAGAAAAGTTGCTCACACCCTCTCCTGAGATGGCAAACACGTAAAATAGGCAGACAAATATTTATTCCCCTGGATGACAGGCATAACACATCATACCTCCATCATATGGATACTCATTTGCAGGAGATGCAGCATTCATGTCTTCCACACTGCTTTCATATTACAGCTCCTGACTTGCCACAGCTGCTGCAAATTCCTTTCAACTCCTGCTACACTCTACAGCTCCACTTGCTGCTCGTTTTATCTTTGGGGCAGTGACAGAGCACAGATAGAAAGCTCAAACCAGAACAGTGCTTGCCCTTAGGTCACCTTTCTGAAGCTCTAAGCCTCAGCCTTTCTGCAGACCCCAGAGCAATGCTGTTGCATCAAGGTGAGGGTCATGCCTTGTAGCCTATTTTATCCATTGGAGACTTGATCTAATTTCCTGCATGCAGAACCAGGAGCCAGGAAACTCCTAGGTTTATAAACCTGACTACAGCGCTAAATCTTTCACTCTCCTTGAGGAATTCACTTCACCTTTCTGCCTTAGTTTCCCTACGTGTAAAAGTGAGATAATGTTTACTTTCCTCCCAGGGATATTGCAAAGATTAATTACTTAACTGAATTTGCTTGAAAGGTGAAAAGCATTTCACATATGTTAAGTATTGTTTCTTTGGGACAAAGAAACCTCTGTCCACTTTACACAGCAAATTTCAAAAGCTCAAAATCAAAGAAGAGCAGAGGATACTGGCTAACTCAAAACCTGCAGGATGTGGGAATACTGAGGAAGGAAGATCATCACAACATGGAAAGGTTTGCAAACATGAAACCTTTCATCCCTTTGGAAATCAGACGAGGTGAAGATGAGCAGCATGTAGTAGACATGTAGGATCTCTTCCTGGGTTCCTGGTTCAAGACCAAAGGAGTCAGCACTCAGCTATCCTGCCTGTCTGGTGGCCTCTGAATCCAGTCAGTCTGGCAGCAGCCATAGCATGGAGCTTACTGAAGAACATAATATCCCAGCTGGGCTTCCAGAAGAGCAAACAAGTTCAGTGCTGCTTCAGGTGTGCTTCTGAAAGAGGCCAAGGAAGGGCAGATTAATTTGCACTTTCCCTGCTCAGGCTAGAATCCAGCTTTGGGATTAAAGGCAGGACCACACAGTTATTCCTCCTGCTTCTCACCAGTGTTAAATTAAAAGAATTCAAAAATAAATGCCCAGGACACAAAAGGAGCTGTTGTCACAGAGAAGTTGAGAATCTGCTCAGGAGTTTGGGATGAACAGCAGCATAGCTCCTGACAAGAAAAACAACCCCCAAAATAGGAGAAATGAAAAGCAAACAGCTCTCATAGGGTACCACTTAGAGACGTAAGCTTAGCAGAACAAAACCAATTACACTAGCTACCCTTGGAGATGCTGTTCTGCAGCTTCTCAAGCTGCTGTAGGTGTCTGGGCATCAGCAGGGTACCTACAGCCACAACGAGCCAGTCTCTTCTGCATGCAGCAGTATCTGGGCAGTATTACTACCCTCAGGCCCGCCTCAGCAGAGTATTGTCCTTCCAGAAGTTATGAAGGAGTATCCCATATGCACACTTTCTATCCCACAGCAGAAAAGGTCAGGCATAAATAGGCTGAGCTGCCTACTTGTTTCTCCTAAACTAAAGCAGGGAATTTATGCAAGCTGTTTCCTGCCAGACCTGTCGAGAAGGGATTTAAAGTCTGTCAGCAAGGTGCTAAGGAGTACTTGCTCACTGACACAACTGGATCCAAAAGGTGGTGTCTGCTTATAGCCTGCGTGATTTGAGAGCTAGGAAAGGTGAGGTTATATGATCAATAACTGGCAAAAAAGTAGATGCAACAGGTGTTGCACTACTTCTGCTGCGCTCTAAATGACATAGCCCCTTGCATAGCTGTGAGTCAGCTTGCTCATGTCTGCCCCATCCCCCTTCTCTCCTTTCCTGTATTTGTACCCACTGTGCTGAGATGTATTTGCACCTAAACTGATACATGCATTTTGGCTCTAAATGCACTTAGTGGTCCTGTACCTTCTTTTTCTTATATCAGTATAAGTCAGGAGTAATCCTAAAGGAGATTCGCAAGGGCAAAACCAGAGAAAAAATCAGTGGAATTGAAAGGAGGTCCAATATAGAGAGACAGAAAGCTGTTTTCCTTTTGAATGGAGGCTAATCCAATCCAAAGTTAGAAGCTTCCAGGCTTCAGGACTTCTAACAAAGAAATTTTTTAGATATAAAGAACTGATCATTGCCGGCTGTCACAGGCAGTGTGGATGATGAAAGCAATGGCTGTATTGACTGGCTTCAGCTGAGGATCTGGCCAGATGGAATGAACGTTGTTCTGAAGAGCAACCCTGCTTGAGTTTACAGGCAGAGAAAAGTCCAAGTGACAGGTCTTGGTGTAACCTTCCAGGGGAAGTGATGGCCTGAGATACGTTCTTTGTTCACAGATAGGAAGGGCAGATGGGATCAGGCTGTGAGGCATCTGCACAATGTTCTCCCCATTCTGGATTAGCCTAAAAACCTTAAGAGTTTGTGAACTCCTGTCTCATTGATATAAGAAAGCAGTTCTTTCTAGTGCTCAGCATGAGAGTATGGGGAAGAGTTAAAGAAAAATAATAGTAAAAAAAAGAACATACATAGTATTTAGATACTGTTGGAGCCTGAAGTCAGTATTGCCTGCTGTTCACAGACTTGCTGCTTCTTTTTGAAGGACTCTGTGCCTCTTCCTTTATCACATTTGCAATTAGCTTTCCATACACATCTGCTCCTGACCTTAAAATAATTTCCCCTCCACCCTCAAAGGAAATTACTTTCAGAATCACAGTTCTTTTCTCATCCTTCAGTGGCTTTGGCAGGCAGTCTCATACATCCCAGCTTACTCCAGAAAGAATCTGTGCCTTACTGAGCATCACATTTCATGGCCAAGATTTTGCAGAAAGCAAAAGGAACCAAAACTTCAAGCATCGAGCCCATTTTTCAGCAGTGCGTAGCATGTCGCAGCTCCAGCTGGCTTCTCTTCTATCTCCTCTTTTTAACACCAAGTCCCAACATATCCACGATGCTTTGATACAATGACAGGAGCATATACTGCCTGGTAGACTCAGATCTGTATTTCTGCATCCCATCATGGTACTTCTCTGGAAAGGCAGAAAAGTGAATATCCGTGGATCTCACAGCCATTTAATATAAACAGAAAGCCAGAGCTGAACCAGACAATTTCCATGGCATTAGATAATTTACTTTGTTACCTCCAGAGACAGTTTCATTCACTCCTGTTTTCAGTCTAGGCTCTAATTGCATTCCGATGGAATTCTCAGAAATGGTCAAAGGGGACTCATGTAATGGAAAGGGCTCTTGCTGGTGCAGAGAAGTATCTTGCCAGGTAACAGCTGGGTCTTGGTTAGTCCTAGTGTAGATAGTTGAGCTCTTAGTCTTGTTTACTGGGTTTATTTTACCTTGGTTCGTTCAGCTCTTTCCCTGGTGTCTGAGTGCCCTCACAATACAGTCACAGAGTGAGAGGGCTCATTAAAAAAGGCTGGGAAGGTGGATAATAGGGATTTAGGTTATCCAAAGGAAAGAGAAGCTACAAAACACATATAGCAGAAGACAATCTGAGCTACAGAAATTAATCCCTGGTGTAACTCTGATTTCAGTTGGTTACCCAAGAGCTGGATTTGGCCTGCCTGGCAGAAATTGCTTGGGTTAGCCAGTAACATTAATTGGAAAAAGTGAGCAGCATTACTTGAATTGCACAAAAGACAGGGAGGACAGATCCTATTTCAAATTTCAGAGTAAGGCTTTTTTTAAGGGGGGGATAAATATTAATACCAAGGCTGTGTTGATGAGCTTTAGGGGGGTTGCTAAGCAACACAGTCCTTTGTCTATAGCCCAGGCGATGCCTGGGAGGGGACCGTGTAGGAATAAAATTCATATGGCTTCTATAGAAACATATTTTTTTCATCTCTCTTTAAATAAGCAGGAACCCAAATTTGTCTCCTTGACTTTCTTTATTTTTGATTTTTCTTCCACATGAAAGAATATCTGCTGAAAAGGTAATAATCTGAAAGCATACATTTGGAGGATGCTGTGTGCCTGACAGTGAAGTCGGAGAGATGCACACACGTTTTTCACACATCAATATACACTCAATGTATCTCTAAACAGTATGCCTTTTTTCAAACTCTCAAATTCATATTTGTGTACTAATTTGCTGCTCATGGCACCAACCGTTACATTTTAGTCCATTACATTTTGTTTTTTTTTTTTTTTTCCCAGGTCACCTTAAGGAATTTCATAAATGCATCCCAGTCTAGCACAGAAATGGCATAGGTAATAACATGCTGTAACGTAACTGACAAAATCAATCCACACATTTCCAGGTATTAAAATCATGTATGTGTTGGTCTAAGCCTTGTAGTAAAATTCAGCTCCACAATACTTTGAATTCAATATGTTCATTTTTATTTAAAACTTGGAGCTCAGGAGTACAGGGCAAAGGAACAGCTTTTGATTTGAGATGAGCAGAGAGAAAACTATATTTTATTAAGTTAGTGAAAATGCTGACTGCAGAGAAATTTTAAATAATTTATTTTTTTTTTAAAGTGGAAGTACTCTTATGTTCTGATATGAAAGAAAAGCTGAAGCTTTGCTGTCTATATAGGGAAGCAGAGGTGAATAGTGGTAAACTCGGTGAACTGCTAACACTCAGTGCCTTTTGTCTATGGTTTGTCCTGGAATCATCTCCTCAGAACACATACACCACATACTTTCAACTACTGAAGCCACATTATTGTAGAAAAATATAAGATGGACAGGAAGAGCCCACTGTGCTGGCAGAGGGGCTGTGGATTCAATATTTATTCCATACAGCATATACCATTGTGAGATCCTCTACACATGGACTGAGGGTCTGGAGCAAAAGGACAGTCCTATCAAGAGCAATAGGCTTGGGAAAACAATACTGCCTTACTTTTACCTGCACCTTGTGGAAACATGATGGTCTTGAAAGAAAGGGACCATGCACCATTACTTACAATTGCCTGTTCCAAGAAGCCAGGAGGGGGCCTTATCAAAGGCTCCACGGGAGCCAGCTACAAGTTCCAGCTTCTTCCCCTTCTTCTCTTGCATCCTGAGTCCCCAAAATCAGAGTCATCTGTTCTGCCTTGCAAGAGACAAGGACCAAGGAAACAACTTGGAGCTGTTACTTTGCTGGCCATCTAGTGCTCCGGCTCCTTCCCTATTTACAGGTTAAGTTCTGGCCTATATCACAGCCACATACTTGCTCCTAAGGATTCTGCTGTGGTATAGGCAGAGCAAGAAGATCATCTAGGCTTGTTAGGGTAGTATGCAAAGAAGATTCTTCCTTTCCAAACCCATGGAGATTTGCAAGAGCCTGGTGCATTTACAAGTAGAAGATGACAGCAACAGAGGAAGAGGTGCAAACCTCAAAAGTAAAAGGTAAAGAGAGTTGTTACTTCTTAGTTACCAAAATGCATAGTGAAATACAGAAAAATAAACCATTTCTCTGTTTGTGTGGGTTTTGCCACTGAATCTACAGGAGAACCAAAGACAATCATAAGGAGGTTCTTCAGAGGGTCATTGTCCATGTTGCCAGCACAACATCTGATTTCACAGAACTCAAGGTGAATCCACCACTGAGCTTGTGGAAACAACTAGGGATAATAATGTTGGTTGTTTTGGGTGTTGTTTATAAAATGAAAAGTTTTTCTTTACCACAAGATGATCTCTGCATATGGGCCCACTGTGAATGTGTGACATCAAAAAATTAAACAAGATACTGCAGGACTCCCAACAGGGTGATGGGTACCATATCCCTGTGCTTGAAGAAAGTTTTGACTACAGGCTGGTACCAAAATTCTCATTTTCTCATTGCTTTCTAAGCACACTCTATGTAACAACATGGTAACCAGGATGTGGTCATGCGTGGCCTCATAAATACCAATAGTCTGTCTACCTCAGTTTGGGGTCCATGAACTTATATTAAAACTGCTGGCATTTGAGACAAATTTTCATAAGATGTACATCCAATATCTCTTCCATAAGAATTCAGCTTTCTTCTTGCCTATGTAACTTCTGTGGCTTCACTTTCCTCCTTTCCCAGCTCCCTCATCTGCTATATGTTGTAGAACTATTAGAGAAGTCATACAAGGCTTTTGAAACCCACAGAAGTTTTTAAATGCATTGGGCTAGTAGAGGTGGGAGTCTGGATCATGATGTAGGGCAGGCAGCTCCTGAAGAATAATGTTCCTGGAGGCCTGATGGCTTGCAGCTCCTCTACAGAAGTGGCACAAGGCACTGAATGGGGAGCACCTCTTCTGAATTCTTTTTGACATGCATTCAGACCAAGCCAGTCATTCTCTGGTCTGGAAGTGAGTCAGCTTCAATGTTTCGTTCCTTTGAGGTGCACTGCTACTCAGCTCAGGGACAAGGGGGATGCCTGCAGACACCACACCTAAAATGAAATACACGGTCTCAGAGCAAAGCCACAGAACTTTTAAGGATACATCTATACAAGGATAGATACAGATTCAGGTAGAACCTATCTTCTTATAAGTAAGAGCAGTGTCAGGGAAAAAATAATTTTTGCAGTGTGTGCAGCTAGTAAAAAATCAGCTCTTCCCTAGCAATCTGATGGAATTTCTTATCATGGTAAGTTTTATGCAGAACCAGTGCATGCCAAAGTTAGAATATGTACATATAAGGTTCAGAGTACCTCAGTCAGAGCAGACTGCATTTTACATTGGAGCTCAGGGTGCTACATGTCCACCACCTACAATGCACATCTCAAAATTGTGATAAATGTATGACAAGTGAAAAGCTGAAATAAAAAGTGGTTTTCCCAACAAAGATGTATCAAGTCCTTCTACCTATATATTAGCTGCTCTATTAACGACTGAGAGTTTTGATTATACCTATTCAGATAATTTCATTTCTTGCAGCAGAGAGGCACATCACTCCTCATCTTCCTTTTGACTTGTCTCAGAGCAGTTTCCTGCTAATGTGGTAATACTTCTAGGACTTTCCAGCAGCAAAGCAGAAAGGTGGTGTAAGTGGGATTGTTACTCCACATCCCCTGCCCAGAACATAATGCTCAGCTACCTGGTAAGTGACTTCTTACAAGTTAACATGAAGAGCTGTCCATGTTCTAAAATCTACTAATTGAAAGGTATAAAATAACTTGCAGATGGGATGCTGGGGATGGAAAAGATATAGCAAAAAGACCTTTAAGAGGTGAGACATTTCATCTGTATCCTGCTAGCCTCTAGCATAATTTTACTGATGAGGAATACATTCTCTGTACATTTGATCAATGTTAAGAGGGAGAACTAAAGGTTTCTGGATGCAAATACAGCATGTTTTCATAGAAAAAGCACATTTATTACCCTCCATTCTTTTCTTAAATACCTAGAGCAGATGCAGAATATTGTTGATTCATACTACCCGCTTAAGCAATAACAAGTGAGTCACAGGGCATTTCCTAAGGATTAATGAATAGCAGGGAGAGTTGATAGCCCAAAGCAAATTGAAGGGCCATTAACCCCAACCAGCCACTAATTCCCTGGGAAATGCCTTATGCCTCAACTATCATTTGCTGCTATGACCTTCATTCCCTTCTTCATACTGCTATACAGGGAAAAAAAGATTTTGAGGAGGGATGGTGCTAGATGCTGCTCCTGCCAGAGATGGGTATTTCTTAGCCTAGGAAATTCCTGGCTAGGCCAGGAAACACCACTGGCACTTTTAGTTCATGTGCTGCAACTGCTGATCACAGAATAGTTTGGGCTGGAAGGGACAGTAAGGTTACCTAGTTCCAAGCCCCTGCCAAAGGCAGTGACACCTTCTACTAGACCAGGTTGCTCAAAGCCCCATCCAGCCTGGCCTTTAACACTGCCAGAAATATTTCTCTAGATCTTTGCTGAAAAAGTGCGTGTCTGTCCAAAATGCAGAGATAACAATGAAGTAAATTCTTCTGCTCTGAAGGATAAACTTATGGGCCACAAGGAGTGCAACGGCCAGTGCTCTAAGAACTGGGCAAGGACCAGACAGCCACCACATCAAAATGCAACAATGAAGAGCACAGAAGAGTGCTCTTAGAGTTAGTTCCTGCTTCTCCTTTTTGGAGGTGCTGTGTGTACATCCCATGCTTGGAGTCTCAGAAAGAGCGAGGAGATGAGCACACCTCCCTGCTGCAAAGCTGAATGCAGCAGCAATGGTAGTAGAAGAGATCCATAGTATCTTCCCTGCTGCATGATACAGAGTAAGTGCCATGCAAGAAAAAACAAGCGGGAAGACAACCGCTCCTATAGGCATGAAATCCTATGGTAACCTGCTGCACATTGTGTTCATTCAGAGCAGAGCAGTTTCTGCCCTCCGCTTTAAGCCCCACCCTCCTCCTGGGATACCAGCCTGGAAGAGTAAGATTCTGAGGTCGAAAATCTTTCAGAGCAGCTGTGGCTGGTTCCCTTCCCCTGTAAGAGCTGGAGCTCAAAAATATTCTCTTCTATCTGGAGAAAGAGGTTTCCAGGTCATTTTAATGCAGTTTGCAGTTTCTGACAGCACAAACTTTGTGCCAATTCACAGTGCGTGTAACTTGAATTAAATTAGCAGAGCTATGCAGAACACAGGCCACTGCCTTTTCTACCCTCTCTGGTAGCTGATATAGTGGACAAAAAAAAATCACTCAAACCTAAACAACACTACATGAAATAAACACTTCAAAAAAATAGACTTATTAAAATGAAATATGAAATGGAACCCATTCATATCAGGGCCTAAGATGATATAATTTATTAAAGCAACATTCAGCAACATATTATTACTGCTGTAGTTCTAGTCAATTGAATTAGGTGGGTTCCCTGTGTCAAGCATTTGCAGAAGTAGAAAACCAGATTTGGAAGCAGTAGCCTCTTTGCTCATACAGAATATTTAATCACTTAATTTTATTCAGTTAGTTTTATTCAATAAGTTCATTTTGAGTCGAGAAACCATAGAGAATTTTAAAAAAGGGGGGGGGACTTGCTTTTCCTTCTGCAATCGATGAATAAAAATGGATACAATGAGTCCTGCAATTTCTCAGCTACAACTTACTTCAGTGGCTGATCACTAATTATTAATAATAAAAACCCAGTTACTTCTAAACTTACAAAAAAGTACGGGGTTTTGTTTTCTGGGTTTTGGGGTTTTGTGTTTTTTTCTTTGTTTTTTGTTTCTTGCCACTCGAGGTAGTATATTGGAACAACAGAGAAGATGAGGCTATTTTGAGAAATTCTGATTGAATTCCAGTTTTCATTCATAGATTCATAAAAACAAGAAAAAATCTGGAAATAAATGAACCATCCTTCATTTTCCAATTAAAAATATGACAACATTAAGAAACAGATAAAGCGATTCTTAATTTATCATTATAAGAAATATGCATAGATAAATACTTTTGGTTAACAAGAAGAAAGACCTCACTGAGTATTATCTCTTGTTATAAATCGAGGTGTTCTAATGGCTATGAACCCATGAAAGAGAACTTTTCTTTCAAAAAAGAACTAGCATAAGTTACTACTGCAAAAAGAGATAAAATCTATTATTTAAACCAAGATTTCCTGCTTGGTGATTTAAATCTTGGTTTAAATCAGCTCACTGTGGGTGTTGGAGTTGGCTTACAGGCCTCAAATAAATGTAGGGAAGAAAGGAAACTGCTGAGGCACATGCTATAAATATTTGCAGGTATCTGAAACTGCAGTGATGTCTTTACATTCGGAACCTCTGGGTTATCTGTGTTAGAAGACTGGATATGCCTCTGAATTGCACTAAAATAAGCATCTGCCGCTAAGCAATTGATACTTGGCTATTTTAAACACTGACCTAAAATGGCATGTACAGCGTCTGAACACTGTTTAGCAATCAATCTGTTGGAAAGTTACCTTACAAAATAATCTTTCAGTATAGGACAGATCCTGTGATCCCCAGGTTTCAATGGCAGCAGATATAATCTCCAAATCATGGTACCAGCACACATAAGAATTGCTGCAGGACAGCAAGGAAAAAAGAAGCAGAACCATATACTATTTTAAAAAAGTATGGCTACAGGCAGAGGCAGCTAGAGAAACCTGCAAAATGACAGTTCATAAAGCATATATGTATAAATAAAAAGAATGAAATCTATAAGGCGTTGTAGTCTCTGCCTTTCCATTTTCTTCAGCTCCTGGTGAGCTGACTCCAAAGAAAAGTGTTTTCTTCTCTCTTGGCTATGTCAGCAATCTCCAAATCCACACACACAGCAACACGCCTACAGCTGGTGTATATGCTCAGAAATAGCTTCTCAGCTCCTGCAGTTGCTTGAGTGATTAGCCTGAATGCCTTAGATGGCTGGTGCTACACACTACAACTGTATTTTTCTGCTTTTTAAAAGCATCATGTCTTACTGTGGTTCCCAAACAAATCTTTGTCAGTGGTCTAAAAAGCCAAATGTTGGCTTTTCTATCCAGTACAGGCGTTTTCAAACACAATTCAGGAATGGTTGGTGTTCATTTAACTTAAGCCAGCAATCACTCAGATTAAAAAAATCATTACTGTGAAAGGCTTTAAAAACAATATAAGGGTTCACCTGCATGCACTTTCAAGTGGTGTAAGACCAGGTGTGACTTACCAGTTGCATGGGTTTAAAGGGATACAACATCAATACTACCCTGCGTAGTGTTTAATCTCAGTCTTGCAATGGTGAAAGGCTTCGCCACCTCTACAAAGCTTTATCTCGCTTCCCTGTTTCCCCCAGTTAATATAAGAGACCTGTAAAGAAGTACATTCTCCTCACTGGAGGAATAGTTGTGTTGGTCTTCAGACCTGGTTTGTTTTGGTAGAGACCTCCCTTAGGGAACAAGGAACAACTATGTCACTGATTATTTACATATAACAACATCTACAGGTGTATCTTTTACAAATATGACAGCAGTGGCAAAAAGTCACCCTCACAACTGACATAGTTACTTGTGTGCAAATTTTCAGCTCTCACAAGGGCAAAGAATGACCTCTAAACACTAATCTAAACTAGAAAGTTATATCAGTGATTTCAGGGGAAAAGGGACAGAAAGATTTGGGCACTTTTGAGCAAAGTTCTTCAAAGAAGCAACCCCTTCCACCTCTGATAGTCTCCTGATCGAAATAAAGACTTTTGGATGATGCCTGAAGCTCCATTTGTGAGCAAATGGTCAACAACAACCAGGGAATATGGTATCTGCCACAGAGCACTCTGCCTCACAAAACTAAATCTGCTTTTTTCAAAATCAGGTGGCAATCTGAGTGTGGTTAGACTGAGAGTCAGGTATATAGCAATGTCTGTATTACTCCATTCACCATGGAAGGAGAGGCAAACTCTTTCAGCCTTGCCTTTACAATAAAGCTTTGACAACTGTGGCACAGAAGTGATAGCTTTTTTTTGTGCAAAGAATTGGAATAATTGTTGATACACAGCTTAACCAAGAAAAGAGCAATCTTTCTTTTTAAAGATTCTGCAGCGCTTGCAGGCATTTTATCAGTCCCACAAACCCATTCTCTGATGTAACTAAGTATGATCTATTTTACAAATGGGAATGCTGTGATACAGGAAGAGCTTCAGCCACAAGGGAGCTGGTGATGGAACACTTCAGTTTTGACACACGGATTTTATTATAACCGTTAGACAAGGCTACCATCTTAGGAACGCAGAGGTACATTTGCAAAGGGTTTTGAAGATACAGCACTCACTTGACATCACAGCTGAAGTCGATGTGACTTCTTTAGGGTCAATAAACCCCATAGCATCCCATAGGCTGCAGGCCACATTCATAGCTCTTGAGCTCCTCTGAAAGGCAGATGGGCTGTGCATGAGAAATAATCTCACTGCAAACATTGCAGAAGGACTCAGTGGATTGGCCAAACAAACTACTATTTGATGGAATCTCTTTCGCTGGAAAAGACTTCCTTTTCCCAAAGGCTTCTCTTTACAGCGATCTGCCTTGGCTGTGAAGGCTTGGAGGAGGCTCCCTCTGGAGCTTATCTGTGCTGCTTCTTGAGTGCTGCACAGTGAAGTAGGCTTTCCAATCCTTCATGAAACATGCTAGGCAGAAGTCCTTTACCAGACACTCAGAGCCCAGACGAGAGTGCTAACCCTCTGGGCCAGCTCTACAGCTCATCTGCTATTAAATTTCAATCCTTCATCTCCTGTGATAACATAGAAGCCGGAGGGTAGATGCACAATGAGCATTCTCAAAAGCCCTACTTGTATGATAGTTTACTCTGTGGTAGCTTAAATACTGGCCAGAATGAATGCTTAAAGCGCAAACTTCTTTTGCCTCAGAGTGAAAAAGCATTTTAAACATTGCTGGCCTCAAGGTACAAAACCAAGTATTTGCTAAACTTCCAGACTTCAGAGACTTATCTTTTCTAAGGCAATTCCTTACTGCTGCTGCCCTGGGAAGCTTTTCCCTTTCTCTGCTTCCCACCTTTTGGGAAGAACATGGGCAAGGACTAGGAGCACAGACTTTATCTTCAGTTACCTCTGATCCTGTGGGATGATCATCTCAGCTCCACAGCTGTCAGACAACACTGAGAAGCAAAAGGAAAGCAAGATGAGAGAAATAGCATCTTCTACAGATGGTTTAGAGTTGGCTTGTGTTGTTCTCATAGTTTACTACACAGACCTCAAAGAAACGCTGATCTTGTAACACTTACCACAGGATCAGGAAGCTTGCTGATACTATATGTATGCTTTTCTGTGCCTGGCACACCATACCCGCTTAGTTGGTGAGAGGGAATGTGTTTTGCAAGGTCTCAAGAATGCAAAAATGTGATTAAACAAAGAACATCCCCACCACTGCTCTTCGCTCCAAGATCCAGTCAAGACGTGTTGGGATTATGCATGTCACAGAAGTTGTTATTTATTTATTTTTTGTCAGCTTTTAGAGCTTACTCTAGCCTTTACTGAAGTTTAAGTTAACCTTCCTCCATCCCCCATATAGATAACCTCCTGGAAACTTACACTGCCATTGTAGTGTCAGTGTGTATTCTTGGTACCTGGGCATGGTATCAGGCATAAGCTTAGCAGCAGACTGCTAAAGCCACCATTTGACCCAATTCCCTCCTGTCTAGCAGCAAAGTCAAGAAGAAAATGAAACCCTTGCTACAGTTTGATGACCATTTCCTCAGCCTCAGTGCCAACACAGGCAGCTCCAGCACTTTGCTGCTTGCTCCTACACCGTGCCACATCTTGATTGTGCTAGAAGGGCTACTCATGAGGAATGCTGTGAACCAGACAGGAAAACTGTTGTGAGATAAAAACAGACAAATCAACAAAAAAGTAGTATTTTTCAGCGTGGAATGGTTCCCTGATCCAGCTGGGCCACTGCACATCAACGTGTTACAGCTTGGCCAGGCTACATCTTCCGCATGGCAATGTGAGAGGCGATGCTCATTTTGCACTGTCTCAGAGACTGACGCACTGCAAGGAGCTGCCAAGAGCCAAACAGTTAACAGAGAATTTAATCATCCGATACCTGATACATGTCCCGTGGGGTGCCACAGTTTGCCAGACAGACTGAGGTTAAAGTCACAGTGAGCTTAGGGGCAATGGGTCCTCTCCCTTCAACAAGTGCAAACCAACCATTTCAGACCAGGAATATCCAAACTTTTTGAAAGAACTTTTTGAAATTAAACACTTTAAATTGAAATATTTTAGGATATTCCGTCCCACTGAGAAATTAATTTTAGTTCAGTTTTCATCCTGAATCCAAGTGAAAACAGATTTTAAACATCTGAACAAAACTGAGCAAAAATTCTTCTTTTCAGTGAAGTAAGGCTTATATTTATAGCAAGTATAAATGACAACAGGGACAAGTGGCATTTGCACAATATATTATGCACAAAGGATGAAAACCCAAAAATCAAATGGGCATTATCATCTTTACACAAATATTCTGTAAATGCAATAAAATAACACAGCCAAATATAATACATGACACAATTGCTGTACAATATATCATCAGTCCATGTTGTCATACAATAGTGTCATACAGTCTACACATAACTATTTAAAAATTGAACAAATGCATATAAAATACTCACATATATATATACACAAAATGCATATAAAATTGCTTCTCTGATACTTTGGTACAATTCTAGTATCATTTTAATCATAAATACTACGAAGTGTCTTTAGGCGAAGACTCCAGAATATGAGAAATGTTGAAGCAATTATTTAGTTTCAAGAAAAGTGTTGTCACTGGAAGGTAAAAGAGGATTTTGTTAATTATATAGCTTAAAAATGCCTTTTTAGCAGACAAGTAGATTAGAATTTTACTGCCAAGGAGGGAAAGTCTCAAATATTTTATAAAAAAACTCAGAAATATCTCCACCAAAAGAAAGGCTTTCTTCTTTCTGTAACTTACCTCGCCATTTCGTTGATCGGTCAAAGATTTACTACTCACAGCTACAAATGCTTTGTTTCACAAGTATCAGTGCTATACAATGACTTCTAATAATAAATCCATATGACTATATAGATACAATTACTCTGACACAAACATGCACTGAAAAGTCAAAAAGGTATTGGGGAAAACCTAGCAAAAAGAAGATACAACAGGTCAGAAGAAGCTGAGAAGAATTTCTGGATGAATTATGGATTTACAGAAAATAGGGCTGAGGAAAAGACCACAAGAGATCTATACTTGGACCAGGAGGCAAAATTACAAGCATTTATGACATGGTTTTTTTAGTCTCTATTTTAAGACCTACCTCTGTAAGTTATCTCCTGTAGTGTTTGCTGTTCTGACCTCTGACCACAAGGCTGGGAAGAAGTCTTTGCTGCTAAAATTTTGAGCCCTTACATCCTCCCCACCCCAGCCCAGATTTGGTGAACGAACTACTCCTTTTTCTCTTTGCTACATATTTTTCTACAGTATTCAGGGAGTGATTTGAAGCTGAAAAGAAGGAAGTTGTCATGTTGAGGTAAAAGGTTAAATGAGACAGAGCTCTGGGGGCAGAATAGCTGAATGTTATTTATCCAAAATAAACAAAATTACCTTGGATGAAAAGCTCCATGAAACACTAAAGGAATGAGGGGAAGAAATCACAAAAAATGAGAAAGAAATAAGATATGAGAGTTCATGAAAAACAAGTTAAAAATGCAGTACATGAGGGCAGGTGAAGCAAGTACTTCTTCCTGAGCGAGAACAGAGGCATGACGGTGTGATGAAGCCTTTGCTGGAAGTGAGCTGTCCTTTTTTAATATTAGTGACTTTTTTCCCCTTTGGTGTGTCTGGAATAAAATGGCCTCAGATACATGCACAGAATCTGCTTCCCCTCATTGTGTTCAGATGCTAAGGGAGAGTAAATATTAATCAAATTTGATGCAAATGAGAGGCAAACATTTACCTTAAACTGCAAAATGTCCTCAGGCCTGGGTTTGGAAATCTCTGCATCTGTGGTAATGACTCATTTTTATGGTAACTACCCAGTGATGGTCATAGGACAGTTTCTTACCTAAAACATGTGCCCAGAAAAATGCTTTTAAATAAAAAAACCTGCTTTAGCAGTGCCTGCAATAGGTAGGACTGTAGTAACAGAACAAGTTAATTGTATACAGTCCCAGTAATAAATATTGGCTTATGAAGAAGATGCCACACATTTTATCTCTCAAGATCTCTGAATTATGGATTTGTTTGTAATTTTCAGGGAACTCCTGGAAACTGTCCTTGTGCAGGAAGGACAATGTGAGGAACCCACATGGCACAGCTTTTTCACTCAGAGTATTTTGCATTGGGAGGCTGATCCCTGCAGACTCTGAAGCTCAGACCCTATAATCAGTGATTTGACACTGTTATTACTACCTTTCTATGATCTGCTCTTGCAGTTCCTGCAGCACAACTTGAGTGGTGCCCAAGTTTACACATATACAGGGACTGCAGAGTCAAATGCAGAGACCAAACTCTGCCCTGGGCCCAGGACTGATATTTTGAGTTGTCTGTTCCTCTCTTTATAGAACCTATACGAACTGAACTTGAGGAAACTACACCTCCACATTTGCTTGGATTTCCTCCTCTCTTCCTCTTTTTTGTGGGTGTCACAAAAGGCTTAAAATAACCTGTGACTTGTAGCACTTTTCTAGTACTGTCTACTGCAAATATTTGAAAAGGGTAGAGGCAGGGATGTTAAGATCAGAGGTAGTATTTATAAGCCTAGGGAAATCATTATAATGGCGCTAACCTAGCTCAGGATCAGCCATCTACTGGACACAGAGGTCAGATTTTAATTCCACAGTGTCTCTGATTTTGCTGTTTTAGAAATATGCAGAAATTAGGAGGCTGTGTCTCCTTTTGTCTCAAAGGATTTGGCTTTGTTCTCCATTCTGGCAGTCCCCTGTGTCCTTTGAAGAAAAACCCCCGCTCGTACCTGCCACTATTTTAAGTGCATGTTTTTGAAGGAAGAACTCGGTCTACATCGAACAAATCCTTGAAGACAATCTCCAGTGCAGGCACATAATGACATATGAAAATGAATGTAATGCTCTGAACATCGTGTCTCTGCTTCATAGGCCAATTCTACCAATCTACCACAATTTGTGATTCATGAAAGTAGGCCTTTACTAATATCATTATCTAATTTGCCTCTCTCCTGCATCAACACACTGAAACACTAATTGTTAAGGAATGTAATAGTGTCCATTTGCTGATGTAAAAGGCTTCTGGTATGAAAGAAGCAGTTTTTCCTCTACTGCTCTGTGGTGAGAAGTAGATTTTGCACAGCAAAGCGATGCATTGTTAGAAACAGCGAAACCCACAAAGTTCCTTCATGAGGTTGAAATAAATTCTTTTTCTTTTGTAACCATGTTTGATATTTTTGTTAAACTTCTCCCTCTCAGGTCCTATCCCAAGAAGAAATACTGTCAAGAAGGATTATTTTTGGCCAATTCTCCTTCAAAGAATCACAATCAATAATCTCTCTTATAGAAGGCAACCTTTGGGAACACAGTAAAGGATGTTAATGGTCGTTCCTACTCAGGGAGGTGGACATCTCACTTTCTCTAAAGGCAACAAATGAAATATTAAAAACTAAGTAGCATTTAAACGAGTCACTCACCATGAAGCCTGTCTCAAAGTACACAGACTAATCAAAACCAGAGCAACACAAGGGACCTTGGCTTTATGAAAATAATATTTTCTCCCATATTATCAATTTCATAAAAGGCCTTCCAAAACCACAAGAGTAAAACCGTTTCTCACTTAGAGAAAAAAAGCAGTGTGTGAACTCTTCAGTCTTTTTAAAGGAAGTAATGTAGCAAAATTGTAGCCTTTAAGTAAGCCAAGTCAAAACCATATGGCCTGCAAGGTTGTGGGGTGGGAATTCGGTAGGGTCTAGAAATTCAGAAACGTCATAATATCCTTACTATCACTTGTAAATGGGATATCTCCATATTTTGTCAGCACTAAGTAGCTTATCAATATGGACTCTCAAAGAAGAGCTTCAGATTTTGTTACATACCCTGAAACTCCTCACTTTGAAACACTGCATGCTGTTTCTCAGCCATCACCATATCTATAGATACAAATATATATATGTTTTTGTCCAGAAAGCATAATCTGAAGCATCCCATAATACCTTTCTTACCAAAATCTGCATGAAAGATTCTGCAAATTTGGGTATGTCTGAGATCTGTTGGGTATTAGAAGTAATAGCTGGCGTTGTTTGCCTTTGCAGCTGTAAGCAGTTACAGAAGGAGATGCTGGCAATGCTGTTTCTCAACAGGTAGGCCAAAAGTGAGGCAAACTGCCTTTTGCTGTCCTCATTCCCTCTCCACCCCAGAGAGAAAATACTGAGCTTTACTGAATCAGGAGCAGGCCTGCTTCTTCCTTGCAGGAGCAAGGCAAGATCTTTCCTATTACAGTTGGTGTAACATTGGCAGCCACACAATGAAGATCAATCAGAGCCAAATCTTGTCTCTTACTAGACAATGAGGTTCCACAGATCCTATGCTCTTTTACATCAAACAGTTGGTAAAGACTTTTCCTTCTCTCTGTTCCCCTTTGCTCCTGGCTGCTCTGCACAGGTTTTTCTTCTTATGACTTTTGTATTGAGCTCACTAAAACTGCAGGCAGAAAAGCAAAGAACTACCCAACAACCAAAACGTTGTCTCTCCCTTACAGCATTTCAAGTTCATCAAGCGCTGGAGAGCCAGTGTTGCACTGAGTTTGTCAGCCAGAACATGACTTTAAATACCCCAGACAGCTTAACTGAGAACTACAGCTAGCTACAGTTTTACTATAATGAGTGTTATATATATGCTCTGCAGTCCCATAGTTGTGAAACTCGTTCCTATGCAACTGTGCTCTGGCATCTCCATTTAGCTTTTAATTGTGCTTCTAGCCTTTTCACTGTGAGGATAACCTAAAACCTATGAGCTGAATGCAATCTGAAACAGTATCACCACCAGATGAAGATGTGCAGCTTGTTCAGGAGTGTCCTCTGGATAACAGGCTTCCAACACCTGGAGATACAGTGCAGCAGGGCACTCTCCCACCCTGTCAGAGGTTGTGCTGCCAGCTTCACCCTCAGCACTAACAGGTAAATCTGACCATGTGAGCCTGCACAGGGTCCCTTTCAAGAGATAGCAAAGATACACCCAGTAAGCGCAGAGCCGATGCAGTGTGCACCTTCCCCAGCCTGTCACTGAACTCACTGCTGGGTGACACTGCGGCTCTCTTTCCCTGCCTGCCATGTCCTTTCCTCACATCCCTCTCCATCTCTATCTGCAGGCACTAACTGTTTCGCAGCATGTGAGCTGAAAGGCTGCGCAGCCTCAAGCAAGGGAGCTGGAGTATGCTTTGACACAAAGATCAAGAGCAGCCAAAAGCATAGAAGAGCAAACTTTCCTATTGCCAGGTTAGTGCAGCAGCTCTCTGCCACTTGGAGAGCAGGGGAGATGATTTCCTAAAGATGGCCATGAGCTTCATGCTTTCACAGCGTATGTGAGGAACGTAGGTGTGGAGAACATTGCTCAAACCTTAAAGTCAGGGAGGTGCATTGCTGAGAAGAGGTACACATTCTCCCTTTTCAGGGCATGGGGCTCTTCAGATGGGTAGAGAGAATGAGTCCTCATCCTCTAATGCTCCCAAAGAAGGGAAAGTTTTCCCCCATTCCAGCAAACAAACTCATTTACTGAACTCCCATGTCATCTGTTGGAATTTGGAAATAATTATTTGCTTAAGACACTTGACTGCAGAACTTGTATCGCTTTTAAGCCTAAGCAAGAAAATGTGTCAATGTTCAAAGCAAAACTAAACAGCAACAAATTCTTTGATGTCAGCTCCTCAGTGACAAACTGTGGACGGAGCATTATTCATGGGAATCCTTCTGTTGGGACACTTTCAATAGAAACACTTTATATTTGACTATTTGATTTGAATGAAGCAGACCTCATAAGTTCCATCCAACTAATTAAACAGGCCCATAATATATCGATCATGTCAAGAGCATGAGCACAAGGTTGTTTTTTGGTTTGTTTGGTTTGTTTTTTCTTTAAGTATTTAAAATAAACTTATCACTAGCAAAGATGTGGAAACAAAATGTTGTATTATCACAAACATCAGAACTTCAGAGGGAAACACAAAATTAAAGTGCAGTAAATATTCTGGTACAGCTTTCCAGGTCCAGTTTGAATGAGGCTGGAGACAATAATAAATGCGCTGTGTCCCTCAGCAAGCAAGCAATCTGACTATATATTCTTTGCTGATCCTACACATCCTACACAAACTGATAAGTCATGGTGAAAACTCATTCATAATCAGACATTTGAGTTGGTCTCAAGTCAGTGCATGCTGCAGATGTGTGCATGGCTCTTAAAATACATGTTGGCCTTACTGCATACCTAACATTATGCACATTCTTAACTTTAAGCATGGGAATAATTCCTTTAATATGAAGTATTTCTGTGAATATTTGCAGATTGAATCCTAACTCTGAGCTGGTCTTCACAAAGGTATTCAGGAAAGTTAATTCAAATTAACTAAAGGCTTAATTTAAAGCAGATTAGTTATAATGTATTTAACCCTGTAAGGACTTTACAAAATTAAAGTAGTCTTAATTCATCTTTGTATAAAGCTTAATCCATTTTCAATTTATCCTTTAAGTGAATTTGGACTAATTAAGTTGAATGTCCTGTGTTGATGAGCCTGGGGCCCTAATTCAAAACTGTGTCCAAGCACAGGTGTAAAACTATCCCTATTCAGAAAACCGTATCTTTGAAATCAGCTGTTTTCAACACAATGCATATAGGTACTTACATACTTTCCCAAATCACACTCTTAACTATTTTATATTCTTAAATCATTTGAGAATTACAGTTTGGTGGTAAGAAAAAATCATAGCCCAAAGGGCTGAAAGGCAGATAAATATATTTCGTTTACTGTCCTCCAGATAATACCAGCTCCTCCAGTGAGCATACGAGAAATCCCCAATCATTCTTTTCGGTAGAAAATCCCTGACTGACACAAAACTAAAAACTGGTTCTTCAGGCTGGAATTATTTTTTCCTTAAAAGAGGAAAAGAAAATTAACCCTTCATTTTCTGGGAAGACTTCATAATGGAATGTTGTTTTCTTAACCCAAACTGGTACAGCACCCTATCCATTCCCAATTGAAAAGATGAATTTCAGGAACTGCATTTATCTAGGATTTTACATCTCAGAGTTTTCAAGTTTTCTTTGAAAGCTCCCTTCCATCGATGTATACTCAAAGTGTTTGAATCTAGATTATTTTCTTGCTCAATATGCAGCAAGAAACTGAGAAAACTCCCAAGACTTATAACAAGGTCTTAGTACCCCCAAGCTTTATAACAAGGTCTTAGTAAGCGCTCTACTTCATATTTAAGTTAAAATATTGAATCTTAGTTACGTATGTGCTTAACTGCTTCACTGCAGAGGGGTAAAACGATACAAAATTATTATCACTAGCAATGTAGCATCAAAGGTGTATTAAGTGGCAAGTTGTCTGCTGGCTACCTGAAGTGAACTAAGGAAAAAACACCTCCTCCAGAATAAAATTAGCCAACTAAATTAGGCATGGATCCAGAAAGGCTATTTACAGAGTCATGGAGCCTAGGCAGACATCCCACGTCTGCTTACTCAGAGTGGGTTGGAAAAGTCAGCTCACGAGCAATACAGCTCAGCTCCTGATTCATCCAACTCATTGTCCAAATACAAATTCTTTCAGCTCCCCCTGGTACTTGAACAGTCACATTCACACAGCGCAACAGAACGTGGGACAGCAATCTCCAAGATGCAAAAGACCTGAGATGCTATGATGCATATAAGATGCTCTGTATCCTAGAATAGAGAACCAGTACAGCTGCATTTCCATGGCATTGAGCCCAGGTAAATACTCTTCACCTATCAGCAAGACAGTACAGATTCAAACACAAGCTGCACGGATATGGCTGACTCACGCATCTTCACCTGATCTTCCTTTACTAGAATGGGTATGGGTAGAAGTAGATTATGTCTGCACCACCACATAGTTACAGTCCACCCAATGCAGTGACACAGTTACTAGTGATGTCCATCTGATGGCCACAACAAAACTAAGGTCTGACAGTTCTGTACACCAAATTCAAAAGGTGTCTGTATTTTCAATAGTTTTCCCCAAGAAGAAGAGTCCAAAAAGGTGACTTCTTCATCTTTTTCTAACTCTTGTAGTGAAAGAGAGAGAATTGTATCCTATGTAGATTCTTCAAACATGCTTACCACTATGTTAGCTGAGCACAGACCAGAAAGATGAAGAGGAGATATTGCAAGGAATTCCAAGTGCAGTTAGTACATCTTGCTCAATGACCTAATTCCTGCTGCCAGGAACAGCAACTTGTTTGGTCTTCCTTTCTTATACTGACTTACCTTATGTTATCTTTCTACTGTCTGATGCAGTTATTACTACCATCTTTCCAAATTTGATTAAAAACGTGAAAAGATATTCACAAGAATATAGGCACGGTTGCCTTCAATAGTGCTTTGCAGAATGGCAGCGCTGTGAACATGGCAGTCAGTAGCATAATGTGGAGAAGGCACTGCTTGTAAATGGGGCTTCTTTTCAATTTCACTACCATCATTTCCAGAATTTCCATGGCTCACTTTTAGTTTCTGTCACACTGAGCTGAAAGAGCCTTTCAGATGTGTTTGAAGGCTGTTAGCCACCATCACATGCCAGATATTTTCTCCTTGTGTTATGTAGCTACTTTACATTAAGCACCCAGTAGTCTCTGCACTTGCTGCTATCTTCTCTTGAACCAAAAGCTTTTACTAATCTTCAGATTGCAGACGTGGTCCAGATGGGGACCAGTGCCTAACTGAGGTCTGTACAGGAGAATAATCACCTCAGACACAGAAAAGCAACTTCTCCCATGCACTCATTAAGCTGGCAGCATTTAACTGGCATCTAGATAAAGAAATATATTTCACCACAAAACATGGTCAGGACTCATCGTCATGAAATGGACTTGATGGCCTTTGAATTCTGTTTTACTGCGCTGGCTTACAGAAACGGCTTGGAGCTGATGAGGCAGCTCATTAACACTCAGTTAACACTTCTCTATATAGCACAGCACTGACTTTTACATGTTTTTATTTTCAGGGGAGCAATGCATGTAGAATTAAAGGGAAGGGAAATAGCTTAAGACACAAAATGTTATGAACATATCAGTTTTAAAAACATTGAAATAATAAAGCTACAATGCACTAAAAATACCATTTATGAAAATATAATCCAGGAGAAGCATTACTTTTACCTTGCCAAGTTTCCAATGCATGTGTTTTCTGAGTCCCGGCTTCAGGTACTAGAGACAGACAACTACAGAGGAGCAGTTCATTTTATGGGGAAGCATGCACCTAAATCAGCTTCTGTTTTCAACCTTATAGCAGCATCTGTTTTATTTTAAAAAGAACTATAACTCACTTTTAACTGTTAGGCTGAAAAACTGGGGAGAATGCAACTCATATTCTTTGATGCTGTGGCCTTCAGCTCTGAAAGCCAGAATGATCTCTTCTTGCAAAAAAAGCAGTAAAAGAGGAAGTAAGACTGTCAGACTGCATCTGATTGCCAGAAAACTGGCCCAGAATAAAAGAGAGTAATCCCCATGTGAAAAGGGGATCTTGTCTACTAGTTATCTCAGACCTCAACTGTGCAGTGAAAGCATGCAGCAGATTAATAGGCAGATTATTTTCCAGCCATGCTCGCTGCAATATCTGTCTGTGTTAATGAGTGGCCTTGCACAGAATGTGCTGAAATCCACTTAAGTTGCTCTCCATAAGAACAGAACATTTTGACAAAAGGAAGTACTCCTCATGCTTCCCACCACCTACAAGAGGTCAGGAGTCTTTTAAAGGTCCCTTTTTTGCTAATCCTGTCATTCTGACATCCAGAATGTCAATCCAGACATCAAGGGTTTGAGCATACCACACAACATGATGCCCTGCATCACACCAGACTAGTTTTAAGAGAGCTAGCATGGTAGTATGGGCAGTGTAGCTGCAATACTGCAAAGTTCCACCTGGCCCCATTAGCCTCACTGGAAACCACTTTGTGTGTCTCTGTGTGGCCTAGTATTACGCCAAGTAAACAAATACATACAGCACATTTGCAAAGATGGCCTTTACAACTGCGCCAGAAACGTTCATGCACAGATTGAGTCGTTAAGCCGGTTTCAGCTGGATGGCTGTGCACGAACTCTGGCGTTTTGCACATGGAAGATGGCAGGCAACAACTGAAGCAGCAGGTCCTGGTCTTCGATGGGAGATTGTCTGACAGTGAAGAAGCTGTCCTACCTGTGGAAGCTGAGGTGCTGAGCTTTCTTTTGGATATGTTATTGCCTTTGGAGATGGAAAGCAGTAGAAGAAGCAGTGAGAGATGATAAACTGAGACAGACATCTGTTTCTGGCTACAGCACGCAAGAGGAGTCCCTCCATGTAATGCAATAAATTCCTCTTTGGCAAGGGGGCGGATGGATCAACGGCAAGACAGACACAACCTAGGGTCTCGCACATATTTGCAAATAAAGGAACTATAGTTTAGAAGACTTTCAATCACCTCTACTCTTCCCTTTTCCTTTCTCCCCATACAGCCCTATAAACATTCAGCCACAGCCTTCCTTCTAGTTGATGAGTCAATATTGGGCCTCCTGAACATTTTCTTCCTAGGTATTTGATAAACTAATTCATCTTTGGGTTTATTTTTTCAGATTTATCACTAATTAAGTGGGGAATGTTCCATCCTGGAAAAGCAGTAAAATCTTTAGTATTTTTAATCAAGAAATATTAAATGACACCTTATTTTCAAATATTATTGATATTAGAAAATACAAATACAACACTTTTATATTCAAACACTGATTTCAAGTACTGAAACTTAATTAAGTTAAAAATTTGACATCCCCATATTCTACATTCCCCTCTAATTCTCACCTGCCTTCTGGACATCAGAGGCACAGAATTTTCAGCAGGAAGAAAAAAGCCTTTTACCACTCTGAACCATAGAAAAAGCAAAGTAATTTCACAGAACATTTTACAGGAAAAATTCAGCTTTGTATCTTCTTTCACACTCCAGAACACCCCAGATCAGAAAGACAAAATACTTAGGGGCTCATAAATTAGCCAAATGTGACTTTTTGTTACATCAAAATAAAAAAGCATACCCCCATTTAATACTGTGTTCTTGCTATGGATGTACTGAACTCCTTATATAAAGTGAACATGAGATGTTTGACATGGAAAAAGGAAAAGTTTTCTAGTCAACCTCATATGGAAAATTAAATGATATGAATCCTCATCATCCCTGTCTCCCTCCCACAAAAATTACAATCAACTTAGGATAGGAAGAACTGAAAATTTCAACCTCAGTTAAACTTTGGTAAAGGTCTGAAAAAAGAATTATAGCTGGAAGTGTCAGGTAACCTTAAGTGAAACAGTTACTACCTGCTTCACTTGTAATGTCTTCATTACTGTGGCCTGAGAGTTGCTCCTAAAACACCTCAGGCTAATATCCCTATATTAATCTTTTGGTGAATACTCGAAAAAATCCTGTAAGCTAATGAGTGCTCAGCACATGGGAGGATCAGCTTTGATATAAGTGAACTAATTTTTCTGGGGCTTTTTCTGGGCTACATAAGAAGCAGAAAATAGAACAAAAATGGCAAAGTAATATGAAAGCACATGATGATGGTTTATTAAAAGACTTACAGCTGAAGAATATGAATGCCCCCTTTTTGTCTCTATACGGGATGTACCAGCCCCTCTCCCATAGCTCTTTGAAGGCAGAGAATCCAGAAGTAACAGCTGAATTCTCAAATCAAAAAACCAATGAGCTGGAATATTCCCCTCGAAAGAGATGATGGTGGCTCTGTTGAAATGATTCTCCAAGAAGTGGCTGGCTCCTAGAATGTGGTGGGGCAGCCAGACATCTCTTGGAACAGATTTGGCATAAATGAGGAATAATCCAAAGCAGTGTCCATGCCAGGCCTCTTGTTATGAGCTGGTGGCACTGCTGGGGTTTTTAGCCTTGGGACCCCTGACTCCAGGAATACAGGCTTCCTCTTGGCCAGTGGCTTCAGTCGGTCTCACTCAGAGTAAGGAGTAATCAGCACAGCCAGGATTTTCAAGAAGGCACCTGGTGGGGCATAATGAGAGGAAGCCTGAGCCTCAGGCATGAGACTACAAGGCAGCACTGACAGCTAACTTTGCTAGAAACAAAGCTCTTCTTGTGATAGCATCTCGTCTCCTGGCAATAATCATAAATACCAGCCAAGCTTACATTCCAGCAGACTGCAGGGCTACTTGAGCAAAAAAGGCATCTGAATGGAAGTTTGTCTTGCTCTTAACCAGTCTGCCTGGTGTAGGTGAGCTGCCATATTCACAGATTCCTTGGTTTACAGAAAAATGAAGTAACTATAGGTAACTGCAAAAGCACTGCCACGTTTACACTGTACAAATAAACTTGTAACAAACACATCTCACACACAAACTCTTTGGGTTCTTTAGCATGTAGTCATGTAGTACTGTGGCTCAAGACCTCACAGAACAAAAAAATCCAACCCAGAGCACTTAAAGAACAGTTTGTTTGTTTCACTATATAGTATATATTACACAAACTTTGCATCCAGATTTAGCAATAAGTCTTTATTGCTTTCCATCATGCAAATTGCCAAGTTGCACATCAACAATTGCTTTAGTTTCAGATAAAGCTGCAAATAAGAGGTGGAATTATTTGCAAAATAAGGCAAAGTGTTGATGATTGTGTTGTCAGCATACAGTGAAAGGATATTTAACTGAGCTTCAAGATGCAGAGTAACAGCATGGTCCCTCTTCTGATCTCGCTCAGGGAAAGGTCAGCTAGGTAGAGAAATTATATTTACTTTTGGAGCACTGGGCTACGTAATCTACCAGCTGGGAAAAAAGTGTGGAGTGACTCAGAGGGAGATGCTTCTACACCCCCAGTGTGGATTGAAGCTATGAAGGGTTAACAATGAGAGATGGTGGAAGATGGTTCGATCAACTGATCTGTGCCCACTGTTCCAAAAAGAAAGCCCAAAAGTTCCCAAAGTAGGGAGGATTTTCCAAAGCATTTAAAGCCATTGTCTATTTCATAGATGAAAAGGTGCATACACATCCATGTTACCATGGAGAAATATACATCTCTGCTCTGCCCTACTTACGAATTTCAGGCTTTGAACTTTAGATTAATACAGGTCATTTTTACCTTCACCTACCCTTCACCACAACACAGATGGTCCTGAAACTGAAAAGTAAAACCATTTACTAATGGACCCATAGGGTTAGGTTCAAACCCCAAACATTACACTACAACTCTCAAACCTCTGGCATATTTAATCCTAGCTCTGCATTTTGCATGGTACTTATTTTTCTTATGCACTGGATCAAATTCTGAAGCCTGACCACTCAGGCCAGATTCTGATACCTTTCACAACATGTATAATTTTTTCCCTTGAAGACACCCAAACTAACAGAATTTTTATGAAGAGGGACAGGAATGTGACACTTTCTAGTGTTCAAAAATCTGGATTCAAATTCGTATTTTACAGGTTGGGTCTAGCCCACAGTCCAACTCATTTGGCAATACTTTTTCTTCTAATAGAGATATATAGTTCAGCACTAATAAAATACTTCCATAGTTAAAGAAGACACTAAAAAGCCTTTATCCAACAGTTAATTGAAATTAATTTTAAAGTAGAAAAAGTCTGATTACAGAATGATGTCATTTGCATGGACTAACTTCATTCTAACATTAGGCTAAGTCAGATGAACAAATCTAATGAAGGTGAGAAGAGTAGCAGTGTTTTCAGCTGAAATTAATTCTTTCAGCACTGTATATGTTGTAATAATCTCCTAATCATTCCTTTGATATGCGCTTGATTTCCATAGACACATTAGTGGCAGGAGCATCAATTAATTAGTACATGAAAAGAAAGATGTCTAAGGAAATATGGATATTTAAAAATTCAAACTTCATTGTTCCTTATGCTGTTTTCTTCAATCTTAAATTTTGTTTGTGGAAACTGAATCTAACTTCTCCAATGCATATATTGCTCAGGGCTCCCTGATGTTAATCTGACTACTATTCTATATGGGTGTCCAAAAAGTGAGAACACTTCAAGTGTAAAAGCAGTAGAGAAAAGTGACTATGCAAAAATGCTATTTCTTCATTCCTCACACACTGAACCAGCATGGCAAGGGAAGCTACATGGATGAACTGCACATTGTGATTCCCCAGTTGCTCCCAAGAGACCTCTTGCAGAGCACCATAAATGAATCTCTTCCTGACCTATTCCCATGGAAGCCACACAGGGCTCAGGGAAGGAGGTGAGTTTTCACATGTAGTCAAGGCATTGCCAAGTTGGTCATTCAGAGGCAGAATTTAGGATTTGCCCTTGGTTTAGATGTAGCCTGTATCTATCCACCTTATAGACAAGAGCAGCTGCTTGCCACTGCATCCCCAACCCACTGAGAAAGCTCTGAGAAAAGAGCTAACTTCTATTTCAAGTTCTGCATTATCAATCAATAACATTTCCTGTTAATAACACTGGAGCAGAAAAGATCTCATGGGTCATTGAATTTGAGGTCCTTTATCATAGAAAATACATCACAAAATATCTTTCATAAAATTACCAAGCATAGTCTAATAATATTTTTTGCCACCACCACTCTTCCCAGGACACTTTTCCAGAACCTCGCTATTTACATGACTGGAAACCTACTTCTATTTTCTAGCTTTAATTTATATGCCCCTGGGGATTTTTACCATGAGCAATGATAAGCAAGCCAAAAAGAGCTTAGTTTAATTCTCTAAACCAGCAGGAGCAAAGAAGGAAAGTCATTAGGAGAAGGTACCTCCTGGGAAGTAAGCAAGTTAGAATTCAAAGGTATAAGTGAAAATAAGCATCACCGTTCTCATATTCACCACTGACAGTTCTTAATTGAATTTTCTGGGCCTACACAAACTTTCATCTGGTTTGGTTTCATTACTAGGAACACGGTCCTGTTATTTAGAACTGGGAGAGTTTTACCTCCAACTCTCCTCTCAGCACCTAGCCAAGAACACACACTTCAGATTTATGGATACCAAAGAATGAAATGATATTTATGAGAACCATTATAAAAAATTTTAGGTATAATCTAGCCTGGAAAATGTTTAGATTAAAAATGGTTTTTCTTTATTTAGAATAGACAAGGGCACATGCTTGCACAGATGAAAACCACCATTTTCTAGCCAATTCTAGTTGCAAGCAGGAAAGAATATAAAAACTTGAATTTAAGTTTGATTTCTGAGTTTACAAGTGATTCAGCTTGCATTCTCACCCCAATCCCTTATCCTCTTTCTGTCTCCATTTCCTCATCTTTAAAATATGGGTAATAATACTTCTGTATCCCTTGAGTGTTTATTAAGCTTAATTATTTCAATGCTTTAGAAAGTGCTTTCTGATCCAGAGATGGAAGTGCTACACATATCCAAAAGATTCTATTTTAGACCATTTGTAAATAAATAAAACTGCACTTTCTAGGTCTTATTTTTAATGCACAATAGGAATGACCTAGCCTCAAGTGATCATCTCTCATGGAAAAGGCATTGGAAGTCAGGTCTGCAGCCAGCATTTTCTCCCAGGTCAGTAGTCCTCCCTTGCTGGGGAAATGTGAGAATGTGGCTGCATGCCAGGCCTCTTGTGCACAGAGGGAGGGAATTGGAGCAGCAGGCCTCTGGCCAGCACTTGCCAACCAAAGCTTCACTTTTCTCACAGAAAGCTAATGGGAAAATGCATGCGCAAGCCAATGGGTCTTGCTCAACTGAGAGCTCTGCAGCTGTCCTGCTAGGAAACAAGCATGTCACAGGGGCAGTGAATTGTACAAGAGCTCAGGGGCCCCATGTGCCTTGAAGGAAGGGGAAGCAGAGGTCAAAAACTCTGGCAGGTCTTGTACTTCATTAGGACGACAGCTCCGCAAATTAGATGGCTTAACAGAGAACATGATTTTTGGAGCCAAGACTGCTGCAAGGCCAAAGATAGGAAGCCCAAGGTGGGACCAAGGTTTTTCAACTAGGATTGAAGTTTTATATGAATTCAGCTGTAAATGTGTGTGGAGAAGGGAAGGAACAAGAATTATTGGCCTATTACTTCTTAGTCAGGAAGGGTCCACTGAAAGTAACCAGGGCAACTAGGATGCTTTTCCTGCAATACATCTGGTTTCGCTCCTACACATTATTGTGGTGAAAATTAATCAGAAGGTGGCTTCTGGCTAGCTGTGATGTTCCTTTAAAATGGAAGAATGGTTTGTCATGGAAAAAGCATGGTCAAGTGGTTAAGCAGCAAGTTCAGACTCAGGAAGTCCAGGGACCCTTCCTTATGTCGCCAGAGGCATGACAGTGGCACTTGTATTTTCTACAGAACCTCCTCATAGGGAATGCAAAGTACCTCACACTATTTTAAGTCACTCCATCTCTGCGTCTCAGTCCCCCATGTGTATAATGGGAGACAATAGCAAAGAGGTCTCACAGGAGCTATGAGATGCTCAGATGCTAAGGAAAGAGAGGCCATATGTGCTCCTAAAATAAGTAACAGCATGGATAGGGCTATTTTGGGACAATAGAGCTGCGCTAGCTTTGCATGCAACTGCCTCCACCACAGCAGAAAGGAAATCTATAGGAGTTAACAAAATAAAAAAAGTATAGTCTTGTATGTTATGTTCTAAGGTAAATGGTTTTGGGTTTTAGACTGCTCAGGCAAGAGCATTCAGAAATTATGGCAGCTACTGACCTCCACTTTTAAATGGCATAGATAACACTATGAGCTAGCATCATGTAGCTCAAGTGTTATGCATTTAAGAGTGATGTCCATGGAACAGAACAGTGGTTTGGTGACTCCTTGGGGTACCTGGTGTACCCTGGGCACCCACACATGCAGTGACAGTGAGGTGAACACCAGTGCCATGTGTAGGACCAGACTGGTACGGTGAAGAAACAATGATTGTAGTAATGCTGTCTTATTTTAGTAAGTTCCTGGCTGAGGCTCTAAATATCAGATTTAATCACCTAGTGGTGGCTTATGCTCTCCTGTAGGTCTAACTTTTTATACCTACCTTTGAATGATAAAAGGTAAAATCTTCGAAATACATAGCTATAAAATAGGGAGCATTTGGGGCACATATTCAGCTTATGGCTGTTTGCCATAATTAAGGTCTGCACAAACTCGCTTCTCCTTGTCAGGTACAGCCATTCCTCGAACTGTGGCATACTCCAAGTCACAGTGAGAAAAAAGGCCACCAGACAGGATGACTAGAACTGGTAAACAGTTTTTTAGCAACTGGAGATGAGAGCAAGGGTTGCTGAATGTATGTCTGGCATCCAGGCACCTTGCCATCCAGAAATAGTTTGGGTATTTATTTAGATATGGACCTAGCAATCTGGCTTGCGTTCAACATAGACATTCAAGTCTGATTTAATCAAATACCCCAGAGTTTCACCTTATAAACTGATATTTTATATGTGTGTATTAATACATATACCCATATATTTCTCGTTGTTTAAAATAGAAGTGTCTTCTAAATCCATGACCAGATGTAAAAACTAGAGGATTGTAAAAAATTTATATTGAAAATCAGGTGTGTTTCTCCAAATCTGAAGAAATATGCACATTTGTGCTAAACTGCTTTATGTATTCTAATTTATTTGGTCTTATCTATGGGTAGTTCTAAGGCTTCTTTGCCAGCAAATAAAGTGTACATGTACATGCAAGATAAATTATTAAACCAAATTGCTACAATTATAATTTTAACTCAGGGCTCATCTCGGAAAGGTGCTAAACACTGTAGCCAGATGCACTTGAAGTTAAGTGAATGGATGTGCTCACAGAGATTAGTGTAATATGCATTAAAGACAGAGATAATTGGAATGACTTGCAATATTGGGCATAATTGCAAACTTTTGGTAGGTGAACGGGCTACAGAGGTGAACCGTGTAGGAGGAGATGAGGGGCTGCTGTATGCTGGTCACAGCCATTTCCAGCTGGTTCCACAATGGGCAACACTGACCCACTTGTGTACCAAGACCAAACCAATAAGAGGAGCATACGGTGCCTCTGCAAATATGTATTTATGAAAGGTGGTTACCACTCAACAAGAAGAGATGACAAAGAAAAAGGGATTCCAGAGCAGGCATAGACCAAGAGGAGGTGCTCAAGCAGGGACAAGAGAGATATCAGAACAGTGAAGACACTGGAGGAAAAGGAGGGACAAGAGGAGCCTGACCCAGGATAAAGCAGGTGCAAGAGGGGTCTCTGGAACAGGTACATCTTTGAAGAGACAGTGGCCCATGGAGGAACCTCATCAGAACATTTAAGCATGAAACAAGGAGCAGTGAAAGGAAAAACTATACACTGACCACCTTCTTCTGTGATACCCTTCATCTCATCAAAAGCATGACATGGGGGAACTGGTAATGGAGAAGGGGAGGACAGGCTTCTCAGAAGGAAGTGATATTTTCCCTAAGTGTTTGTCTTCTTTATGTCTCAATACTGGAACCAAGAATTACAAGTTTATATTAATTGCAATAAACTAAGTTCTGTGAAATTCCCCAACTCAAGACTAGTTTTGTCCACAACACTTGGATGGCAAAAGAATCAACCAAAACCTTTATTACAAACTGAAATAATTGCCTACAATTTAGCAAAACCTAGAACCTTTCTGCTTTTATTTCCACCACATGTACCCCAGATCCAAGCAGGCCTTCATTTTATGAATTGGACAATGCCCAATAACTATGGGAATGAAAAGATAATAATGTGCTAAAACACTGACTGCTAGAGCTAGACAGACACAAGGGACAAGAAGAAATGTTTTTCCCTGACTATCCAGCTGCTTTGAATTCAGCTGAAACAGAGTCTCTCTCTGCAAAATCAAGTGAAAATGGCTTGCACTATGCGAAGCTGACCCGCCTGTTCACTTGGGAGGGACTCAGCTAACCCAGGACATACAAGAAGTGACATGAACTTTCTAAGGAGGAGGCCAGATTTTTCCCTGTGCCAAGATATGTTGAGCCCAGGAGAAGGGATGGGATGTTAGGGAGCCCATGCTGATTCTTGGATCATGCTGGCCCTCACCCAGGCTCTCTCCTTACAGGGTGCTTAAAGCTGTGAGAACTGTACAGGGTCCCTGCAGGGCTGGAGCCAGATAAGTGCCAAGAGAGTAGAATGTCCCCCCCTCTCCAGCTTCATTTCCCTTGGTGTGTTGAGAATTCCCCATTGCCAGATCACCAGTCCCAAAGCATTTGAGAATGAGCCTTGATTGCTGTTTAGGACTCACAACAGCCAGATACAGTTTGGAGTTTTCCATTTTTTTTCCATTCTAAACACAGGAGTATTGCAAATGCAATAAGGAAAACTCAGGCTTAATTGCATCCCCTGCAATTCTTCTCCATATACCCCATTTCTACCAAACAGGTTAAAACTTAAGTATTTTGTGGATGAAAGCTGGAAAGCGCCAGGAATTTTGCAGAAATCTCCTATGGATGATTTATGGCCAAACCATTACTAACTCACAAAGGATGTCAGATTTTTAAGTATGACTGTCTTTTCAGTCATTCCACACAGCTCCAGATAGAACAAGAGTGATTAGCACTTTAGGGGACGTACGATCAACAATCAGCAAGGCTGAGGTATGCAGACACTATTTATCTAAATGAAACTCTTTCTACATTATGATGACCTGGATTTAATTACATCAGCTTCATCCATCAGCTGACATGCAGTCTCTCCAGCTAGATTGTCTCTCAGAGCATTGAACTCACAGCATAACCAAGAAGACATCAGCCCTTAAATCATCTGTAAAGCATGGAAGCACAGAAGTTTTTTCTTTAGTATGGCCTCTTTGTTAGGCATGTTGAGTCTAGTATACCCATGTCCTGTAAAACTTTACTGGCTTATTTGTTTTGTGTAAAGTAGCACAACACAGCTGCTCTTTATGGACTGAAACTTACCTGGCACTGAAACGATCCTTGGCTTCATTTTATAAAGCTGCGGAAAACCTCAACCTGTGATTATTTTGTTAGCTTCAAAAATTACTTTTGTTTTCACATGCCCTTAGTACTCTCTAATTGTGCTAGGGAGTTAGCTGCATAATTTGCCTGTGTTGATTTGGAAAGTCGTAGCATGGAAAGTTCCAGTTTGCGATTCAAAAGCTGCCATTCAATTAGATATGGACACTTCAACTTCAGTTTGGCAAAAACACTACAGTGATTTCCCAACATCACAGATGCTTTATCTGCACACAAACCTTCCAGATGCTCATGCTGTCACATATACACTATTGAAGGCTGTCCAACAATGCTCCAAGTCCCTAAAAGCATTTTACAAAATCAAACTCAACTGCATTCACCAACAGAGAAATCACTCTGAAATATGATGATAGTGAGGACATTGCAATGAAAACAATGACCACAATGGGCAGGCACCAACAGGATCTGAGCACCTCTGGACAGTTAGCTTAGGGTGGAAATGGACCTCCAGAAGTCCCAGTTGCTTTATTCTTCATTTTGACAACCAATCCATTATTTAAAGACAGGCAGGAAGAGGTTCAAAGCATTTAGGGCCTGACTCAAAGCCCCCTGAAATCAGAAAGAAAATGCCATTGCTGTAGGGCTTGGTGGTGTAGGTCTGTGATGTATCTTCGAGAAAATGTCACTTCAACACAATAAATTGCAAAATTTCATGTGGATAACTGTTTTCTAAAGCTTAATTTTTCATGTTACTTTTAATTTTGCTTGTAGCTCTTTCTACTTGAAATTTTGCTGCTTGCATCCATGACCTAGACCTTACAGAATGGAGCATCATTATGCTCAGCTGCAAGGAATATCCATCACAGACAAGCCCCCAGCCTTGCCCAAATCCAACTCTTTGGTTCTTAGGCCCCTCAGAGAAAGACCGCAGACTCACTCTCATAAGTAAAGGGGAAAAATGTGCTTGCCATCATGATGACAGCTCAGAGCAAGATACAAGGAAGAAAAAGAATGTTGCCTGACCTCATCCATGGGGAACTGGCAGTTTCTATGGGGGCTTCTACACAGGGAAAGTCATCAACACCATGGGGATTTCCTCTGCAGCAAGAGAAATAACCAAACTCTCCCCAATGAGACTGCACTTCTCTTAAAGCCATCTCCCACTGGAGCAATGGGACTGCAGGCTGCCCACTCAATACCAGCTAGGGGGAGAGAAAGTATTTTCACTCATAATTTTCTAAGGTCCATTTCTGTCAGGGGAAAGGGCTCCAGAGCATTCTATGGGCCATCAGTAAAGGAGGGTGGGGCTTGCTGTGAAAAGGAAGCAATCTAAATCAGTCAAATCACATAAGAACAGCATTTGGAGGAGTTCAGGGAATTATGAAGGGTTTGTATCAAAATTCCTTTCAATGCAATGTGTTGGGATAATATCTGATGGAAACACCAGTTCAGCAAAACATTAAGTGGGTACTTAATGTAAACTTAAATACAAATTAAAAATTAAACTGAAGGCAAGTATAATCCACAGACTTTCCATGAATCTTTTTAGCTACTTCTTTGCATGGTTTTACTGCTTATTTGACTCATGAAACCTCTGTACTTAATCCATTCCCAGTTTTCTCTTCTAAGAATGGGCCAGAGTATTTTTTTTCTTTCCCAGATAATTATTTTAGTAAATAAAGAAATATTCCCCACCCTCCTGCTTACGGAGAATATGTTGCAGGCTTATACTTTTGGACTTCAACAGATGCTTATAATTACACAAATGTTTTCCTGAAACAAAGTTTGGAATTAAAAATGGTATATAGCACATTATATACCTACCATGGCTGAATTTGGTTCAGCACATACATATGTCAAGGGTTTGTTTAAAAAGCACAAGATTCAAAATGTCAAAAGGACAGAATTAGTATACTTACATATATTCTCATCTCAGAACACTGTGCACAGGTTCTGCAGTAATGAGTTGGATAAAATCTCTCAGGTTCATCTGTGCTACCCTGTACTTTTTAGAGGCACAGAGAAAAATAGCTTCCAAAGCAAGAGTAATAAATTTTGGATCTGAAGAATATTTAGCTCCCAGAACACCAGCCATGCATGCAGATATGAAGTAGAACTATAGAAGCAGGTTAATCTGGCCAACTTCATGTTAGCTTAAGGGCGGGAATTTTTTCCCTTGATGAGGTTCCAAGAGACCCATCTAGCCATATTACCATTCACCTTATCTAAAAATGAAAAGCATCCCACAACATGAAATGAAGTCACAGGTGACAGCCAGCCAAATGCCAGTATTTCCCATCCTTGCCTGAGATGAAGCTTTGTGGAGCATGAACCTTATCTTCTTGTCTGTAACTGCAAAGCCTAATGCACACATATATCACACTGTAAAATACCTGTAGTCTCCATAGTGGAATAGTATAGGGTTCTGAAATGGCCCACACTTCTGTATGCTCTGTTCATAGCTTTGTTTTTGAAGTGTAATGTGTAAGATTTTCTGCAGACTTACAAAAAAAAAAAAGCCTAACTTTAAGATTGAACTACCATATGGATTTCAAAATGAGGCAAGTATTTTTCCAGTCTTCCTGATGCAATTTCTTTATTTGCCTGGTTTACAAAATGCTTTTTTCCTTTCTATTTCACTAGGCTGCTATGAAGACCATGCATACACTATGAAGACCATAGATAGAGCACATTGAATATGCAAAATAGTATTTAGCTGTGGTATTTGACTATGCATTCAGTAATCAGAAAAACATGTTCCTTGAAATTCCATCTAGTTTTATTGGAAAATTATTTGCTTCAGAAAAAAAGAAATCTTTCTGGCACCTTCCAAAGCTGTATTTTGTGATAACTTTTATTCTCATCATTTATTGGTTTGTTAAGCCATTTCATTTAGTGTTAATGATGCAAACCATCTTGTTTAATGCTTTCATGCTGACCAACATATTATTGCTTTGGTATGTAGAATAGGGCACTTTTAATACCTCTCTTTTAAAAAACATGATCATTATTTAATTTTGATTACATAAGTTCTACAAAAATGCCATTTCAGAACAAGTAATTTATAGATTAACTAATATCACAATAGTTTCCAATAATCACTGCAGTGTTCCACAGCACTGGCCTAAGACTTCATTGCAAGAATTTTATGAGCTTGTGTGTTTGGGACAAGTACTGTGATTTATCCACACTACAATGTCTCTTTCTAATAGCCAAATGCAATACAGTGCAATGCAGTGTCACAACAGCATAACTACACTGGAATACCATGTTTATTGCAGAATTTTTCCAATGAAAAAAACAGTGTAGCTTTGGAGGCAAACCTTCACTTGAATAAAGTTCCTTGTTCAGTGCCAACAGACAGTGACTTTTTCTGATTAAGAGACTGTTAACAGTAAAACAGGCTGGAGCAAGCAGCAGCGGCAAGCTGAGCTGCTTCAGGGAAATACTGCAAAGCTCATGCTGACTACTACCAACCTGCTGGGCAGGCATCAGCAGGACCACATTAAGATGTCTGCAACAGAATCGCCAGAGACGGCCTAAGACCAAGCCCTTGCAGCCTCACTTGGGAGAAAGAAATGGGAATAGGTTGAAAATCCAGAGTTCTTGCATGGTGGCACAGAAACACAGCAGAGCTACTTTGCTTTATGCACTAAAGCTGCAGTGCCTCAGCCACCCCTCACAGCACTGCCTCTACACATATGTTAATTTCAGCCAGAAATTCCTTTTACTTGAATAGTTCTTCAACTTAAGCAGGTAATTACAAAACTTTCAGCACCAGAATCCCTGTGACGTACTTTAGACCCTCTGTTCTGACTTCACTTCTTTCAGACAGGTGTCTATGGCACCATAGACTGTCAACCTTAAGGTTGCCGCTGACGTTTCTACCCTGTTCCTAATGGATGTAGCGGTTCTCTGGGCTTCATTCATGTTTTGAATTATTTATAAGGAGGTAAGTATTTGTAGTGTGCTCCAAGAACAGAGAGTATAGAGGCTGAAGAAAAAAAAAAAAGACATGGAATTCTGCAAGTGTACAACATTCTCTGTTACATGATTAGTATACACAAAAAGAGTATACAGTGCCTGTGTAGTAGTGTCCACCAGAAAGTAACTTCCTATCAGAAAGGTCCTTGCTTTTATAAGTCTCAATATATTTCTATTTTTTTAAGAAATAGACTAAGCAAAATTTATTTTAATCAGATGAGTCAGTTTAAAACATCTTTTACCCACCCCCCAAAATAGGTCATATGGTTTTCAGGTGTTTGGTTTTTTGGTTTTGTTTTGCGTTTTGTTTTGGTCTTGGTTTAAATCCCTTCTTCCACTATTCCATGTTACAACTTTTTCTTTTCCATTCCAATAGTTCCAGTAAACAAATTGTTTACTTCAAGGCTCTATTTATTCCTGCATGATTCTCAGCTTCTGTTGCACTATTATACAAAAGACATGTTTGTTTTACATTTCATAGTAGCTTATGAAAATAATACACTTCATGCATCACCTTTGTATTCCATTTCAAGCCACTAAAAGGTGAACTTCATTCAACCCCATTGATGTTATTTCTCTTATTCCTAGTCCACACTGGCAAGGAGAGCTCTTTTGCACAACTGCTCAGGCAAAGCCCTGTATTTTCCATTGCTAGAGCTGCTTCCTCACCCACAGCTCAGAGCCCTCTTAACCAGTTTCTCTCTTTCACTGTATGAATAGATACTTTTTTGGTTTTTATATACAGGGGACCCTCACAATTGTTATTTTAAATCTGACAACAGCTCTCCAATAAGCCAGTGACAGAGAGAAAACCATGAGATGGAAATCAGCCAAACAAGTCTATAATCAGTTTGGGAGACCAGGGAAAGTACCCAAAGCAAGCATCAAAACTTACAAAAATTGTTAAATAAGACAAAGATATTGAGAGCTTGCAAAGCCTTTCTGTGGCTGAAATGCTGAATCCTCCTTTACCCTCCTAAACATGTATGTAGCTTCAATTTTGTTTCAAATTCTATGAGGTAAGATGCAAATGGAAAGGAGTCATGTTTTCATATGGTATATTACCAAAAACATTCTTAGTATCTCCCTTAAGTTTACTGTTTTGCCCTACAGGTGTTAACTATTATACTGCTGTCCCTTTGGCTCTCAAGCATGCTCTCTCCTCCCACAACAAGTATCAGTAATGGACAAAACCCAGGATGTAGCACAACTGTGTACAAGTAGAACTGGCCTGATTTTCCTAAACATTAAGTCACTACTAAAGAAAGTGAGATGAACAGGAGAATGGTCAGCATGTTTGTGTTTAGGTATCTCATTTGGAAGCCTGATTTGAAGGGCACAGAAAAGAAAAATCTGGCTTAAAGCCATGAATAGATATTCACTTAACTCAGATATGAACCCACACTGGTGCTGAGACAGTCCCTTCTCCAGCCAGTAGCTTCTGCCTCACTACTTGCCACAGTATCAATGCTCATATGGTCACAGATCTGATATGACTGAAAGTGCCAACCCCACAGGAAGTAATGCTCCCTCGACTTGAGCTTTAGCATGACAGAGACAGCACAAACAAGGGGAGAGAATCAGGATTTTTCTGTCAAGAGCAACAACTGGCTTAAAATGACTGTTTAATCATGGCTCCGGACCTTAGACATAAAGCCAAGAGGTATGATGCAGCCTGTGCTAATCTGGGCACTGAATGCTATCAGGGCACTGCAATAGGGAGGATCCCAGTGCCGCTGCTCCCATCCACACACTCCTGCCTCTTCCCTTGCCCTAGCTGTGATGCTCACCTGGCCTCTCAGTAAGCCAGTTCAGGTTCCTGAAACAAGAAATCCAACTCCACAAAAGAGCCGGGTCAGAATAATCACACAGTAACTTAGAAGAAACCCACAGCCAATACAATACAGAAGGGTGGATAGCCAAATCTGGGGGAGAATAGAAACATCATCACCCCTTTCAAAAGCAAGAAGCTATAAGCTTAGCTCACAACCTTCACTCTAATGGTTGCAATGATTACCTTCAAAATACAGGACATATCTAAAGCACCTGGACTCTTCAACAGAAGTTTCTATTGAGCTCAGGACAGAGATAACATAAAAGCTTAATGACAACAAATTATATTTTAAGTCTTAACTACTCCACTGTTAACCATTTTGGTAGAAATAGCAAGCTAAGGTGTTTACCTGCTGATAATGACTTCTCCCCTGGGTGAACTTCAATTAAATCTCTTTGAGCATAGGAGGAAGAATGTCAAATTTAACTCCCTCTCTCACCACATCCTAAATCTTCTCAAACTGGAAGAAAAGGTGCATTTCCAGAAAGGATTAGTAGTCCCAACAGCATATTAGGCTTGAGCGCAATACACAAGATGCCAGACCAGAAAGGCCTCATTAACCAAAAGTATAAAAGACCACATTTGCCCTTCTCAGTTGGGGAAGTGACACAGGAAGGTTTCAGAAGTTTCTTTCTCTGGAGACAGTGTGAATTAGCTTTACCCTTCACTGAAGTGGAGCCAAAGCACCCTGCCCTGCTGTCGCAGCTGTGTATGAGGACACATGCAGGTACTTACTGCTGAGCTGCTGGAGAACCACTCCCTAACTTCCCGTGTGACACCTGCAAGCTGACATCTACAAGCTCAGGGTGGGTTTTGATTTTAGTGTTAGGAGCTGTGACAGAGAAGGGATAATGCTCTTGGTACACTGTGTATATTCTGCATTTAGGACAGGATGGAGGAATGCCAGTACCTAAACCAGTCATCCAATGTGCCAGTGTGTTCTCTCCAGCTAGTTAGCTTCTAGAGCTTCTTAAAAATTGGGGGGAAAATGTAGAAACAAACCCAAATATCAAAGTTGTAGGTGGGAAACCAAGTAGAAAAAGAACTGGAGTAGAAAAGAGCCCTTGGGGGAGAAGAGGATTAGCAGTGTTTCCCTACTGCATTTGACCAAGGTCTCACTCCTGCTTTATGGATTTTCCTTTCCAGAGCTCAGAGCCATGACTGAAAGGATGGAGGAAGGATATAAGACCTTTCTAGAAGGTGATCAGAACCTCTAAGAATGGCTTTATGTCAAATAAAAACACAGTCTAATTTTTTCTTTTAGCTTTTGGATGACTAAGGTACCAGCTTTGGTCTTTAACAAGAATTAAGAACAAAGATGCTTTAAGTATTGTCAGCTAAAATCTGCTAAGCTCCCCTTTGAACAGCTTATGAGATTTTGCAGATTGTTTGTAAAATTTAGCCTGGCACCACTGAAGGCAAGTTCCCCCTAATAAGGTAGTAAATTGTTGTGAATGACCTTCTTACCTCTTATCATGTAAGCTCGAAGAAGTGGGAGAGAATAACTTAAAATCTCCACTGACCTGGAAGGAAACAGTGAATGGTGATTTCACTCCAGGCCCCACCAAACGGCTTTGTTGCTTTGCTCTGATTCAATTTCTTTCACCTACTTCAGTGATGCTCCTAGCACCACTAGCTTATTAAAAAGGCTGGGTAGGGTCACAGAACAGGAACCTACAGAGGGGACACTACATGAAGTGTCCCCTAGAGGCTGCGTCTCATTTCACTTTTGGGGCGAGCATGGGGATACCAGCCCAGAGAGGCTGCAGTCGTATTTTCGACCACCAGATGGTGCCGAAAGTGTTCGTTATCTAGGGCTGCTCATTCAAAACACCCACCGAAGGCCGCTGGCAAATGCGCTTTGCTCAAGTCCTTACTACTAACATTATGAAGAGAAGTTGAAGGAAAACGTAATGAACAAATCAGCTACGACTCATGCGTCACACACAACCCCCTCTCAATTTTTCTTCAAAATTTCAGGAAAAGACTGGGTTTCTCCCAGGCTTCTTTATAGTCCTATAACCTCAACATAGAGAAGCTATGTACCTTTAATTATATCAAATATCCTTAAAACCATACTCTCCCCCTACCTTCAATGCCCTTAAGATAGCATACTAAAAATGTGTTTTGATTAAGCTGATACTACTAAAATGTGGATTACAGATGACCATCTAGTTTGGAACTGTTACATCAAAATTATGCTTTTAGCAGCTTGCAGGGTTATGTACTGGAACAAAATTATTTTTAAAAATGTATTTTACAAACAATTATGATCACTGAAAGCAGAGAGATCCCTCAGGGACTGAGGGCAGCATGGGCTGAAGTACAGGCAAGAGATGCAAGGTCCTTCCTTGTCTTTCTGCTGATCTACTGTAGGAGCTCAGGTGAGACAGTGTCGTGGTTTAAGCTCAGTCAGCCAGTAACGCAGAACCACACAGCCGTTCCCTCACTCCCCCCCTTCCTCCCCACCTCTCCCAGAGGGATGGGGAGGAGAATCAAAAGAATGTAATTCCCATGGGTTGAGATAAGAACAGTCCAGTAACTAAGGTATAACACAAATCACTGCTGCTACCGCCAATAATAATAATGAGAAGGGAACTAACAAGGGAAGAGAATACAACCGCTCACCACCTGCCAACCAGCACCCAGCCTGACACCAGCAGTGATCTAACCCTTCCGGGTAACTGCCCTCAGTTTATATAGTGGGCATGATGTGCTGTGGTATGGAATACCTCTTTGGGTAGTTTGGGTCAGTGTCCTGTCTCTGCTTCCTGCTGGCTTTCCCTCCTCCCTGGCAGAGCACGAGACTCAGAAAGTCCTTGGTCAGAGTAAACACTACTGAGCAGCAACCAAAAACACTGGTGTTATCAGCGCTGTTTCCAGGCTGAAAGTCAAAACCACAGCATTGCACCAGCTACTAAGAAGGAGAAAAATGACTGCTACTGCTGAACCCAGGACAGGCAGTCACTTCATGATGCTCTGTTCCACCACTACAGCTACTTTGACTGCAAACTCTGCAGGACGGGGACTGCCTTTAACAAAACACACATGCAGTAGCACTCTCACTTCCAGTACGCCCGTAGCTGCTGGCAAAGTCATAGACTAAGCCATGGAGAGAACTGTCAGAAAGTGTCAAGAGTCTACAGGAACTGCATTTCGAGATCACAATTTTGACATCGCAACATTTGTACTGACAGACAAAAAAGATGTACAGTTCTCTTTATATGATGTGCATATAGAACCTAGCAAAAAGAACCCTAAAATGAGTTTCTCATGCTTATTTGGTGACTTCAGCTGTAGCTCAGTCCCACAGATAAGAAAGTTAGCAATCCTCTTTAAGACAAAATAAGTCAGCTATGGACTGACAGAAGTAAAAGAGAAATGCACTTCTCCTTTCACAAAGAAAGGAGTATAGAAGACATCTCCACCTTTTAGAAAGGGCAGCACTAGAATTTTCCTTATGATCTGAGGCTTCATGAAATCAGCTCTGACAGCGTAAGACTTAGCTCAGCAACAACAGGTTTGGGGGTTTTTTTAATTTGTTTTGGGGGTTTTCTTTTCAAGTCCTTTAGAAATTATTTAAGTTGCCTCAGATTTGTTTTTGGTGTCCACATTTGCAGGAACTACAACTGTTTACACAGATGGAGTCTGCAAATGGGGACAGGAGAACTGAAACCACAAAGCAATTCAGCAGCAAGGACTAACAACTTTTCACGACTCCTGTCAGCTGCAGCCAGCATAAATCGCCAAGCCAGACACAATCACCTTGTTTCTCACTTTCCAGTCTCCCAGTATGTCAGCAGCCCCAAAACTAACTGCCCAAGAGAAAGTCTTTCAAGTCATCCCATTCCCCCACCACACCAGGTCTAGGGGTGTCTGACTAGTCATACTGTGTTAAGCATATGCTCCATTAGCATGTCAAGGTCAGAAAGCATCACAGAAAACAGTGGTTTATCTTCTCAGTTCTATTTTGAAAGTTTATGCTTTGCTTCTGTGCATATATTTTCTGTGAGACTGTAAATCCCAGTACCAAAAGGGATATTGCTCACCCCCTGTTCTTCTGGATCTGCTAACTCTGAATGGTACTTGGCACTGGGAACTCATTCTTTCCCATAGGCTATGACTGGCCTGTTGTTAGCAGCAGCCAGGAAAAAACTCTTCAATTAAAGCACTGTTCTGGAAATGATGGTTGAGACAATTACTTCTGCTAGTAACTACACTAGATTTAATAGTGACACAATGAAACCAAATAGGTAACACAGTAGTCCAGTACAGACAATTGGCTGGCTCTTTGATTTAGCCTGTTCCTTACATTCCCTTTCCTACAGTCATTCCACCCGTAAAGCTGTTAGTTCAGGCAGGGCTCTAGCAATTCCTGCTGAAGATATTTTTGCACAGCATGCTACTAAACCAGTCAGTGAATGTGTGTATTTTGTCTATACCTGGCACTCCAATTTTGGACTGCTGCTAGCAGTATATGGCTTTGTAAAAATTACTTCTGACCTCATGTGCATGCTGTCTCGTTTTTGACTTGCCCTGAGTGGAAGCTCAGAATGAAATCAGTTTAACAGAATAACTTTACTGCATGTAGATTTTGTCACAAGTATTGCTTACAGGATTACAAAACTCACCCTCTTCAAAGCACAGCTGGCATCTAAATTAAGCCTAGAGAAAATAGCTAGAACTCCGCCAGCCTGTAAAGCAATGGTATCATTCTCTAATACTTTAGTGTAAGTATATATGGGCTCCACTGACATACAGATATACCCAATGGGCACCAAAAAACAGTGTAGAGAGTTAGTGAGACTTGACTATTTCATAATAAAATGTATTGCTTCTATTTATTATGTTTCCAAAGAAGAAACCAAGATGAGAACAGGCAAACATAAGATAGAAGAATTGAGAATTCTTCACAAATCATGTTTCTACTCTGATTTCCAGAAGAAAAGCAATTCAAGTAGCAGAGAAGACATATAATAATATCAAAATGCAGAACTGATTTCTCTTTTATGTCTAGAATCGAAGTACTGCCAGCACCAAAAGTTCAGAGAAAAGGGGGAATGTGAACCTTAAAGTCTCAAAAATACAATTCCTTCTGCAAATACAAAAAAATGACAGTCTTCAGTGGTAGCATGACTTCCAGAATGAACACTTTATGGAAAATAGTGTCAAGGTAATCACAACAAAATTTGAAATGATTGCTAACATGCATAGATATGAAACACAGATATAGTAACAGATATAGTAACAACTTCTTTGAAACAATCTTATTCACCCTGCCTGCTTCTTTTACACATCCTATTTGTAAGAAATCCTTGATTTAGATCAAGCTTCTTCCCTCACATGCTCCTTTCCCTGCTCTGCACTTCCCACTACATTCTCATCTGAAACACCATCACATTCACCTAACATCCTCTAGTAGTTTTCCAACTTACTGCTTTGAGCCACCCTTTTAACCTTATTCCTATGCAGATTTTGGGTGTAGACCCCAACTGAAGGAGGGGGAAAAGGGGAGGGGAAAGGGTAAGTGGGATGATACAGCACTACAGCTGCTGCTGCGACAAAACAACCCACTGTATACCCATATTTGATATCTGATGGTCACTTAATTCAGACTACAAGCACCTTTGCACAGGAAACATATTTTCCCAGATAGGTAAAACTTTGTGAAATTACATTAAAACATACACAGTAAATAGCACACCACACTTGCAAAGTCAAGCATCCAAGAGCTAGTAAATGCCAAAAATTAGTTAACCCACGTAAACTTAACCCAGAGCCCACAGGCATACAGGTTGTGGTATCATTTTCATCTTACAAAATAGGATATTATTTTTTTAATATCATCCTGCCTTTCTCAGTGCACAAACAGTCTGAGCTCATTGAAAAAACAATCATTCAATATCTTCATTGTTCAGTGATCCAGGCCTTGTCTCCTGTGTGCTCTTCTAATCCTGCTGTGAAGGCAGAAAAGCCCATAAGGAAAAAACTGGTTTGATCATACTCTTTGCTACAGTATTCAGCTAATCTCACAAACATTTATTTGCATTCATTCTACAAAAGCTGTTATGCTGGTGCTGGTGATGCACAATTCAGAGTAAAGAACGAGTATTAATTTGAAGTGCTCTTAACTTGCATGGCTGCTAAATTTTAGAGTACTCTATACATCACACATGGTTCTCATATTTGAAGTATAGTTTCCACCTGACAACACTGGGAGCAGCAGCTCCTCTTCACTTACACAAATCATTTCACAGACAAGGAAAAGGCTGTTATTGCCACTTAAGAAAAGCTGGGTTTAGGTGATTTGCCCATCTTCGCTCACTATTGTGTAGCAGATGCAGGGATATAACTTCACTCTCTTAAATACTGTTCTACTGCTGCACACTTGCTTTTCATTTTACCACCTGCTGCTCCACAACTCATTCACTGATTCTCCTAGAAAAAGCCCCTCTTTCGGTACAGAAACGTTGCTCAGGCAATTTTCAAAGTATTCCTATACTTGACTGGGATTTCTAAAAACAGCAGAATAGCTCTGGTCAGAGGGCTGTATGGCTAGTAATCTCTGACACGTTCAGCACATAGTCTTGCCATCTGGATGTGACACAGTTACTGTGTTCCAGGAAAGCATATAAAAGAGAATCATAAAACTCAACAAGATTCCTGAGCCTAAAAACATACGAAGACCCCAAGAACTACTCACAACTTGATAGATCATGGCATTATACAACATATGCAGTGAACAGCACACACCCACCTGCCTGTTTCTATTACAAGCAAGAACAGCTGAAGCGAGATGAGCAGGACCTGGGCAGCAAGGGTGTATGCCACTGTTCTCAACAACCGACTTTCTGGAAAGGGGCAGGGATTTTCCAGCTGAATACTTCATCTTGGACCCTCTCCTTCACCTTAATAAACACTCACTAGCTTAATGGATGCAATCAAGCTCCTGAAGGCTACTTCACCTGCAAACATCCAAGCCCACAGCTGCACAGATGCGGCAAACTCACTGATTCAATTCCTTTCACGGGGGAAGTGTTGAGGCAGATGACAGGCATAAACACACGGTTACTTTTTTAAATTCTTTAAACTTGATTGAAGAGACAAACAAAAAAGCAAACCAACGAGAACCCCTCTCATCCTCCTGAAATAAGCGCTCTCACGAAGCGGTACTAACCCCCCTTTAACATGGATTTTTGCCCTCCCCTCTGTGTGCCTTCTCAGGTACACCGCCTGAGGGACACGGGGGAAGGACTGGAACATCAGCCACAGCCACAGCCACAGCCACAGCCACAGCCACAGCCACAGCCACAGCCACAGCCACAGCCACAGCCACAGCC
>JANRGW010027186.1:1494-62518 GCA_024733675.1 Psilopsiagon aymara | reverse complement strand
CAGCCACAGCCACAGCCACAGCCACAGCCACAGCCACAGCCACAGCCACAGCCACAGCCACAGCCACAGCCACAGCCGCCAAGACCCCGAACTTCCCCTCACGGTCAAAACCTCACAGTCACAGGACCCCGCGCTAGAGGCGGGACGTAAGCGGAGCCCTCGCTCTCTGAATGGTTCTTTACCCTGTCAATCATGGCTCCCCGCCCCCCCACGCCGAGGCTGCCCTATCCAATCGCTCCTCCGCCAAACGTCAAACTGACGAGCCCAGATCCCTCGCGCTGTCCGCTCCCCCCGGTGAGGCTCCGCCCCTCACCGCTCCACTCCCACACCGCGGGGCGGGAGGGAAATGGTGCCGAGATCTCTCGCGATCTGATTGGCCAAGTGAAGCGTCATTCAAGTTAAGACTGCCGTCAGCCGGGGCGGGACAGCAGCTCAGCCCACTGAGCACCCCGTGACAAGTGGGTGGGCCGCGTTGCTGATTGGCCAGTTCCTCCTGTCAGTCCCGCAGGGTTCCGCCTCACCGCCCTCAGTCTCCCTGCTAATTGGCTGCTGTGCTTGTCCGTCAGCGCTCCCGGTGGGTGGGGGCTCGGGGGCTGTCGGTCCGGCGGTGGGGCCCGGCATCTTCGCGGTGGTGTCTTTTGTCGCGGCGGTGGCCGGCACTGCGGCGGACATGGGGTGGTGTGGCGGCGTGCCTTGGGCCCTGGAGGTGGCGGTGCTGGTCACGTCGGCTTGTCTTGCTGGTGAGCGAGCGGCGTTCGGCCGTCGTGGGGGAGCGCTGGCCTAGCTTGCTGCTGGGGGTGGGGGTGAGGGAAACGGGAAGGGCTGCCTGGCAGCTGCGGGGAAAGGGGCGGCTGCGCGCCTCAGAGACCCACCGCAGCCGTGGGAAAGGGGAGCGGGAGCGATGTGTGGGGACGGGCCCTGACGGATTGCCCCGTGCGGCCGCTGTAGGTGGGAAAAGACCCGGGACTTCTCCCACACGTATGTGTCTGTTGGTCTGTGTGTCTGCCAGCTTCAGGACTGAGAGGTGAGAGCGGAGGGCAGTCTTTGGCTGCAACTCACTGCCCCCTATCTCCACACCCATCCTGTCTCCTCTAGAGACTGCTTGAAGACTTCGCGCTCCCTTTCTAGCATAGAGCTTTATGGAACGTGTTATAGCATCATAGAACCGTTGAGGTTGGAAAAGACCTTTAAATTCTTCAAGTCCAACCACTACCCCAGGACTGCCAAGCCACCACTAAACGGTGTCACTAAGGGCCTTATCTACATGGTTTGTGAAGATGTCGTTACGTTACTTTGTACAAATTTACGTGTTTTGCTGATCTGGAGGCTTTCTGTTACTTGTTTTGAGTTGGACTTGTGGTCTGTACTTAAGGCTTCCAGGCCCCACAAATAGTTTTCAGTCAGTATGCCTTAGTTCTTCAGCCCAGGCTCACAGAGGCTTTTGAGAGGTAAAGTTCTCTAGAAGTACAACTTTGGCAAGGTAAAAGTCTTATTATGTATTCTGTGGGTGGGTGTGTAACAGTGTACAGGATTACATGCATCTCAGAATTTACTCTCTAGACTTAACCACTTCTGTGGCCTAGTGGGGTATTGTGGTCAAGCAGTTATCTTTATCTGAAGAAAAGGCTTGTGTTTCCAAGTTCAAATTCAGTTTTAATCACTGAGATCTTGAACAAGTCTAGTAAGGCAAATTTCATTGAGAAGAGTAATGCTCTAATTTTACGCATCCACCTAAGCAATCTTGTCCTAAGTTAAGCCAACTTGTCCTAAGTAACACGTGGGACTCTCTTACATCCCTGTGGGGAGCGGACTGAAATCCTACAGGCTGAGCAAAAATATTTGTAGCAATTTTGTAAATTCCTTCTTAATCAAATTGGTTAGCAAACATTTCTGTCCTTCAAAATGCAGGTTGATGCACTGCTAAAGTTGATAGCAGCTGATCCAATGAACACATCAATTTAAACCAAAGAATGCTTGGATCTGTGCCATATACATCTAGTGGTTTGGCCTGTTTCCTTCCTTTTGCCACCCTTCCCTGACCTGCCTTGCAGTACTTTGTTCCTTTAGTATGTTTATCATAACATAGCTCAGATTTACTGTCAACATTTATATGCATGATCATGGGCCAAGCTTTAAAACAGCATCTTCAAGGTCACATTGGTTAAATTATTGTTTAGGGAAGGTTATAACTGCACAACACACCAGTTTACTATTGCATTATTTTTATAAACAGCCCTTAGATTTGTAGATGCCCTGGAAAACTATGATATGTAGCTGCTTGTATTGGTAACTGGTTTCCAGTGATCATATGAGTAAATACCTTTATTTTATGTATACTGTTATATATATTTTTGAAGTATGCAGTCAGACTGATTGTATAATTAGAACTTCAGTAGCCTGCAAATATTTATTGCTTTCTTGATTTTCTGAAAGTGAAAACCCAGCAAGAAAAGTGTTTCAGACTGTGGCTTCACACAATTAGCTTATGTCTAGTACTGCGTCCAAGGAGGAAGAATGTCTCACAATGTCATGTGGTTGAGAAGGCAGAGCAGAGACACCAGAGCTGTTCTACAGATGCCAGATTGTTCCTGGCAGTGTCCCGTTCAAGCCAGCACTGACAGAATGCTGATCCTCCTGACTCTGGGTTAAATGGCTCAGGCTGTTTGCATGAAAAGAGGTGGTAAACCAAGCAGTCCTTGAAGCAAACAGAGCTGTTTTGATGCTAACACGATGTTGAAGTCTTCCTGGCTCTGCTGAGAGTTAGTTCTACCAGGTGTGAACTGTAACACTGCTTGCAAGCCACTAGTAAGTATGCAGAAGTGAACTGTGCTGTTGCTTGAGTAATTGTCCTGCTTTTGTTAATGTGGATTTCTATGTCCTTAGTCATTGCTGTACAGAGACCTTATTTTGTATGCTAGAGCATTAAAATGATTAGTTTTTATTACTTGCATTACATAAAGTGGTAGGTGTGAGAGGGAAGAAGAAGGAATAAAAACTGGTTTTTCTGTGTTGTATAAGATTTCAAGGACTCTGATGGCTTTTTTGTGTTTGTTTTTCAGGTGTAAGTGGAGATGAATTTAGTGTCTTACGGTCACCTCAGTCGGTTGTTTTTCGAGATGGAAGTTGGCCCATTCCTGGTGAGCGGATCCCAGATGTAGCTGCGTTATCCATGGGCTTTTCTGTTGAAGAGGTATGTTTCAGTTCTTGATTTTGAAATGCCTCCAAAACATCAGACCTGCTCACTTAAAATGCAGATCTTCTGTCATGTGCTGGAATATATAAAATGTCATCCTGTTTGTCTTGAGGAATGTGTGACTTGTCAGTGTGTTTTCCAAGTCATATGAGCAGCAAAAGGCTGTGCTAGTGGGCTAATTTGAATCATCAGCTATAGAAGGAAGCACGCATGTAGAGTCTTTACTGTGCTGTTATTAATTTCCCCTGAAAGCCACCCACATGCTGTATCCCCCCCCCCCCCCCATGGTCACGTACTGGGAATCTGTGGAAACTCGTCACTTCTTGCCTACAAGCTATCCATAGTGCTGTGCATCTGGGTACACTGAAGATGGTAAGAAATGGCTTGGCTAGGCAGGCATTTTGTCAGCTCAGCAAGCTTGTCTGCTGAGCATAGATAATAAGAACCAAATAGACTGGATATTTAGGAAGTAATACAGAGACTTGAAAACTTATCTTGGGGTAGTGTTTTCCCAAATCAGGTTTTTGAATATAGCTGTAGTGATATTTAAAGTGGGGCGCATGAGTAGGAGCTCTTGGACTTATTCCTTCTTGCCTACTGAATTTCTTGCTGGGCTTCAGTAGAGATGAGTGGCTGTTGAAGCAGAATCTTAAAGTGTGATACCCAGGTGTCTCTAGACACTCAAAGCTACAAGCTGGGATATGCTCACAGTGCTGTGGGGTGGTGGAGTCTGGTTCCCATTTTTGCTATACTGCAGCTAGGCAGAAAGGCCTTTTAAGTCTGGTTTGAATGCAGGTCTGTTTAACCTGTCTCTTGGAATTTGTCTGAAAATACCTTGTTGTCATTTAATTATGCTTTTTTTGTCGTTAAACTAGTAACACACTTTTATGAGTAGTATTTCCAAGAAGTCTATTTTGACTATTTTATAAAGGAAAAAGCAGTACATGAGATGGTATGGTGTGCATTACATGTAAAGACACCCAGGAAAACAGTGAGGTTTGGCCCATTTTGAACACCTGCTTTTGGTATACTGGTCATCCAGAGGTATGATATGTTTATGGAAAAAAGTGTTTCAGTACTCACTCTGTGCTTTTGACAAAGCATAGAATTCATCTGCTGTGATGGGTCCATAGCATCCTTTAGAAATAGTTATCTACTAGTATTATTTCAGATCCTAGAAGCAGACAGGAAAAGAAGTGTATTAATTTCTCTGTTTAGTGAAGCTCTGAAACTGAAAGTTACCAGCATTGTCACTAAGGCATTGATCACTGTCTAGGCAGCATACCTTGGTATGGAGGATACCGAAGGGCCCAAACACTCAGCTTTCCATCAAGGCTGTAGTCTAGGAACATAAATTGGCAGTGCAGTAGGTGCACTATATATAATTGAGAATTCTTGCTGCATTACATTGGGGATTCTGAACAACAGTCCTAAAATGTTCTTCTTGCTAAAGCAAGATAAAATGGAAACTCTTTTTTGTCCCTGATGATTCTTTGAAAGATTCTTATTTTGTTTCTTTGAGGTGGTACAGATCGTGATGTCAATGACATTTAGTTCTAAAATCCAAATAAATCCAAACAAAACAGTTTCATAAAACTTAAACAACCAGATATGTCTTTTACACAGATGAAGAAATCTGAAATCATTCTCTATAGATGAATTTGTGTTTTCTGCCTGAATAAACTAGCCAGGTAGCCTTCACTGTGCTCTTACCAATAGATAACTGCAGCAAGCTGCTAAGGAATCTTTTTTCTCTGTTTTCTAAGCAGATTTGTATGGTTTAGATTAGTATGTTGGTGTTACCATTGACACTTCCTTCCCTTTCTATGTGTTTGTCTCCTTTCTAGTACTGAAAATATGAAGATGCTAGTGTTTTAATGTGCCTAAACCCTTTTCTAAGGTGTTTTGCAGAAGGTGGGGGATGTGTGGGTTTTTTTCAATTGCGCATTCACTTATTAAATACAGATTATGATATATTGAATTTAATTATGGGAAATAACTCCTGATCTATCCAGTATGTGTAATGCTTTCTCAGCGTAGACTTTGTTATTAAGTTACTGGCACCTTTTAATCCAGCAATTTCGTCATGGTTAACTTGAGACAGTATTTTTGTAGAGGAGTTTTAGTGTTAACTTGCTCCCCCATGAAATTTCCAACAGACTGTCCTTCACAGAGATATTAACAAGATAGTAAGTTATTTCACTGTAATTGTTTGGGATGGGTCCTCCCTTTCTCCCTTTGAAATACAAATGTTTTTTTACTATATTCTAATAGGACCTTTCCTGGCCTGGGCTTGCAGTGGGTGATCTGTTTCACAGACCACGAGCTACTGTGCTGGTAACTGTGAAGGGAGTGGACAAGCTGGCACTGCCTATGAAAGGGATTTCTTACCCTATTGAGAATGTGAGTATCCACATTTGCTCAAAAAGAGGTTTTCCTATTTTTCCAGACTTCAGCAAATTTTCTCCTTTTATATCATTAGGCCGTGTTTTATCAAAAATCTAACTAGATATTGTCTTCCAGGCCGTTCCTTTCAGTCTTGACAGTGTTGCAAATGCTATTCATACTTTGTTCTCTGAGGAAACTCCTGTGGTCTTGCAGCTGGCCCCCAGTGAGGAAGTGAGTATTGCTTCACTTCTGATTCCAGATGTTCTAAATAATAAACAGCTTTCTACTTGTGTGGCTGGAGCAAAACCAATTGATTTTATGAAACATTTTGCATTGGAGAGGGATTGCAAGTGTGATTGGTTATTAATGAGTGACTGGAAAAACTGAAAACTACTCTGGTGCTGTTCCTGCAGAGGGTGTACATGGTGGGCAAGGCAAACTCTGTATTTGAAGATCTTTCTGTCACACTGCGCCAACTGCGAAACCGCTTATTCCAGGACAACTCCGTTCTCAGCACCCTTCCTCTCAACTCCCTCAGCAGAAACAATGAGGTAAAAAATTTTCTTCATCAGTGGGAACTAAGGTTTTAGGTTTTGGGGTTTTGTTTCTGTAAGTAACTTTATTGAAAGAGTAATTTCCTTCTAGCATATTTTGATGCTATAACAGACTTAACCTGTTGTAAAATACTGAGCCTTGCAACAAGATGAGATTTCCCTAACTTTGGTCTCACCAAAGGAAATATCTGTCTCTTTCATTCTGCCTCTTCCCCCAGGTTGACTTGCTTTTTCTGTCTGAACTACAAGTCCTACATGATGTTGCAAGCCTGGTAAGGTTTTTTGAAACACTTTCCCTGTCTTTTGTCAAAAACTTCAGAGATCTCCTTTAAAGGTGTAGAAGCTGTAGCCAGGATACTTGGCAACCAGTGATATATGTTCCAGTTTGTCATCAATTGGCTGCATCAGTTTAAATAATGCATTCTGAAGCGGTTTTCATCAGCCCTTTCACTAGCGGAAGAAAATGAGAACCTTAATCATTTGTAATTTCTTTTGTATTGTGTTTGGTGAGAACAGTGGGAATTCTGAGCTATTTCTCCATACCCAAAGATGTAGGAAGTAATTAATGAAAAAATTGCTACAGCTTTCCTTCTTTTTGTAGTTGATAAGTATAATGGTAGTTAAGAACATGTTCTTTGTCTTAGCAGCAATTTCACTTCATTTTATCTGAAAATACTGGGGTAGCTTTTGTGGCATGAGTAGCGATGGTGATGGAAATGTTCCCATGGACAGGCAAACTTTTAATTCTTGCAGTCTTTTTACTAAGAAGCTACTGTCTTGTTGCTGTGGTTTAGGGTTTGTTTTCAGGTTGGTTATTTCTTTTCTTTATGCTGCAGTCCTCAGCTACTTAAAGAGAAAGAGGCATTAAGAACTGAAAGTTCACCTTAGCTGAAGGTCTGATGGAGAGAAATAGAGCTCTTGAGAAAATGAGGTAGAACAATGTGGTGTCTTGCAAACTAGAAATCCTGTAGTTAAAGTAGACGGGAAGATATGAGCAGATTAAATGCCTTGCTTTCAGAGACTGTTCTTCTGTGCAGGCAAATGTCAGTGCTGCAGCTTCACACCTGTAGAAGTGCAAGAGCATCACTCCTGGGTTTTACGACAGTGGGATGGTACTTACTAGGTAAAATACATCTGTACATGGGTTACTGCAAGTTAGAAGTTGCAACCTACTCAGTTTTGCAAGAGCTGGCTTCAGCAGAGGGATTAGTAGTTTCTAACTATTATATATATTTTTTTTTTCTCCCAAGTTTTATTTTTACAGCAATTACAGAATAAGGATTCTGCTGTGAATAAGTATAATGTTTCTTTTTAATAGAGCTCTATATTACATGTATATAACCTCACGTTAGGAATAGATGCTGCACAGTGATCATCTTCTTGTTTCTGTAGAATAGGAAAGTTGTGGACTTTTGGTTAAGTTGGCAAGAAATTCCACTTCCTTATCAATATGGAATGTGACTGTGGAATGTGAGGCTGGATTCGTCCCAGCAGCAAACTGATTTTTGTGAAGTGTGTTTTTAAAGTAACCTGTGTATGATTTAATTTCTTTCTGCCCTCAATGGTGTGCCAAAGCTGTCTCGACACAAGCATTTAGCCAAAGATCACTCTCCAGACCTGTATTCTCTGGAGCTGTCTGGTTTGGAAGAGGTTGGAAAACGATACGGGGAAGACTCTCAGCAGTTCAAGGATGCGTCTCAAATTCTTGTAGACTCTTTGCAAAAGGTATGATTTCTGCCTAATGAGCAAAACTCACAGGAATACTAGGGAGATGTTTTTTCGTGTTAACTACAAGGGACTTAGTTTATTGACTGTTTCCTGCTTTGAATTGTTACTTCATTAGTGATGGCTTGCCTGATGCTTGGTTTTGTTTGGTGTTCAGTTACAAAATTGAATGTTACAGCTTGTCACTCTGGAAAGTGTTGATGTGATTTTACAATGTGTTAGATGTTTTGTGTAAATGAGTAGGGTTATATTGAAACATGACTTGGTTTATTTGTTTTCCCTAATTAAATATCTAGCATTTAAAACCAGCAGTAGGTCTTGCAAAAACCTGCTCTCAGAAGCATGGGAATCTCTTTATCTCAGGGTACAGTGGTTGGTTTCCCCTTGCCCATGAAGTTGTACAAATCTGTATTTCCAAGCCTCTAAAATAACTGCTGCTCATGTATCAATGTGCTCAAAGTATTTTTTTATCAGGTCTTATGTAATTATTAGGTGAAACCTTTGTTATGACCAGTCAATCTTGGGATTTTCAAAAGCACGATGGGAAAGGCTTAAAGTCTGAATAATGCCAAATAAGTTTGGCCAATAAGTCAAATATCTGTTTTCTCTAAACATTACTCTTTGTCCCCTTTGCAGTTAAGCAGATGTATTTAAATACTAGATGTATTAGTCTTCAGACCAGATTGAATTATTCAGGCTTATAATTTACGGAAGGTTAAGAACTAAAGTAATTTGTTGAAACTGATAAACATACAATGGGGAAGCTAATGCTGATGGGCGTTTTGTGAAAGGGACGAAAGAATGAGTTCAGGCCAGAAGGCAGTCATAAGCTTCAGTTTCCTGAGCAGTGTTTGAGGTAGTTTAAGGAGGTGCTGTAAACCAGGTGAGTCAGCGCTTCCTGAGTGCAATTCTGAAATAGTGTAAGTTTTTACAACTTTCCAGCATTATTTCTGAAGCTGATGTACTAAACCATAAGACATCTTGCTGACAAAACTCTACTTAATTCCTGGCTACAGTGCAGGATTCAAATTTAATCACTTGTGCTTTTCCAGTTTGCAGACGAGATGTTTAATCTGTACAGTGGGAATGCAGTAGTAGAAGTGGTAGCTGTGAAGGCATTTAATTCTCCCAACATAAGGAAGACTCGCTCAATTCTCCAGTCTTCACAGGTAGTATATGCACATTTCTCTGTATCTCATTTATTAGAAGTGATCCAAACTGCCTCTCTACTTCCCTTGTGCAACTTTTTCTTAAGGACTAGACTACTAACTGATTTAGACATGGGTGTGAAGAGGTCAGCTTCCCTGTCTCGATCTTCACTTAATCAGATATCAGTTTAGGTTGAAGAGGCCTCTGGAGATCATCTAGTCCAACCAACTGCTCAAAGCAGAGTTAATTTAGGAGTTAGATTGAGCTGCTCAGGTCCTTGTCCAGCCAAGGTCTTGCAAAGTCCATGGCTGGCAATCCCAGAGCCTCTCTGGACAGCTTGTTCGAAAGTTTTACCCATTGTCACTGTCAAAATAATTTTGCTTATGTCCTGTTAGAATTTGCATGTCTGCTCCTTTCTCCCCAGTGCAGTAGGGCATGTAAGACCTTCTCCCAGATAGTGAGAAAACTGTTTTCCTTGACTTGCTGCCTACACTCCAGATGCAGTCCAGAGTGCAGTTGCCTGGCATCATCTCAGGGACACACTGCTGATTTCTGTGCACCTTGTCCACCAGGACCTCCAGGTCCCTCTCTGCAGAACTGCTGCCCATTGGTCAGTCCCCACCAGCCTGTGGGGTTATCCTGTCCCAGGTGCAGGACTTTGTATTCGTCCTAACAAAATTTCATGAGGCTTCTGTCAGCCTGTTTTGGATTCCGTTAATGTCAGTCACCATAATCACTTTTGCATTTTGTGTCCCAGCATCAGGATTGTGTAGACAAAAACGCATCTCACATATTCAGATTGCTCAGATTTTTGATGTAGTCAGAATGTGTTTTGTATGCAAGCTAACTTTAAAGTAATACACCTTGTCTTTTTTTTCAGAGCGAACCAGACAATCCATATAACCTTGCCTACCCATATAACTACAACTACTCTGTAATCTTCAACATTATTTTGTGGATGATGATAGGTCTTGCTTTAGCTGTGATAGTTATCTCCTACAACCTCTGGAACATGGATCCTGGCTATGACAGCATTATTTATAGGATGACAAATCAGAAGATAAGAATGGATTGAACTGCACTCTATTGCAGTGTGAGAAAATGATAAAGAGTAAGGTCTCCTTTAAACTGTCTGGAAAACAAATATTCTGACATGGTTAATTGTGGAATTTTTTAAAGGTGCATTTATTTCTGAGTATTTTTTTTTCCTCTTAAGCCTATTTTAAATGTTAGTAGTAGCACCAGATGGGGTTTAGAAATTGAAAACTGCTTGTTAAAAAACCCAACAAACCAACAACAAACAATCCCCAAGGTAATTGCTATTAAAGTAACATCATTCCATTTTTTTTATCACGTAACTTGAGTTTTTGAAATACGCTGTACTGCCTGTGACTGTGTGCAAAACAGATGAAATTGTGATAGCAACATGTTGTTTGAAACTTTTACACTGGAAGATTAGAAATTATAGCGAAATTGTGTTGTATATTATGAACCAGTTGTAAATGTTTGGTGTAAATATTTATAATGGCTATATGTAACTTCAGAGAGGATAGTAATTATTCTTCAGTAATATATTAAATATAGAAATATTTCTACAAGGCTGCAATTCTAGTGGCACAAATGGCATTTTGATTTCATGTTGATGGCTCAGATGTGAGCTGTAGTCAGAAGGATCCTTTACCTAGAACTTGAATGATTTGGAGGTAAATAACACTAGTGTGGCTGGACTGTACAGTGGAGAGTCTATAAATATTGAAGTAGCACCAGTCTGATCGTGGTCTCGTGTCACGTACAGTTGAAAGTTCCTATTATGACGCTTCATATTCCTTCCATTTGTGTTGATGTTATTATAAAAAAAAATAATTCTTTTTGATGATAAGAGTGGACCAACACTTGATTGAAAACCACCTGGCTTATAGTCCTGCTTCAACCAGTCAATAAAACAAAGAACAGTTGTTCTTGAATGCATTTATTCTTTGTGGCTTCATAGATGTAGCTACTTGTATTTACTATTAGCTCAGCTGAATAGAGTTTGTGCTGGCAGCCTCCTATATGTGGTACTAGGCCCAAGTCTGTAACAGTTTAGTTTTAATTGTCTTTCAGAAGCAAATGTTGAAAGAGCACCTTGTATGGACTAATTTTCCTAAACCAAATAATGAGTATAGTTAAACCAAGTTATCTCTGCCCTGAATCTTTTTTAGAACTACCTACTTTTTTAGAAACTCATTTGCTTTTGTGGTGAAAGGAATTCTTCTGAACTACAGCAGTGTGAATGGAAACTGCTTTTTTTGTCTTGTCATCCTTTAATGTGCTTAACTTTCCTTACTGTTGGGAGGTATTTCTTCCGCTACCAGAAAAGATCTGCTCATTGAATTAATTTGCCTTGTTTACTGGGAATGTCAGGTTTGGAGGGATTGAAGTTGTTTGTGTTATGGTGATCCTGGGTACTGCTTCATGCTGAATTGATTAACATGCTGCAGCTTTACCCAAGTCTAGGAAATCCAGTTTATTGTCTGTTACAATAATTTGAAATGAATTTGAATGGCACTTAATCTGAGTAAGCTCAATAGATGAGTTGCTGTGACAGTTTCTCTAAGTATTGAACATCCTGTAACACACCTGCACTGCTTTGAGAATCAAATACATCTGATGGGGCTGTACAACTGCTATGAAACCAATTCAAATACAGCTCTGCCACAAGGCAGGGATGCCTTCCTTTTGACCAGGTTGTTCAAGGCCCCATCCAATTTAAACACCTGTACTTTAGGGCAGATGGGACTTCTGTAGTTCTTTCCACCTCACTATCCAAAATTTTGCTTAAATGCAAGACCTGCCATTGAGATGGTCATTCTTATCAGCTCCCTTCCAGCTGCTTGCTGCTCCTGTAGGTAGGCTCTAGTTTTACTTTTTAAAGCTAGTCTTAAGTACTTTGAAGGGCACATTTGAATTCCTGCCTCTTATGTTAGTACCGTATTTGTTCATTCTCATGCTGTAGGCCTCCAGCTCCTACTGAAGGGGCTTTTGAGCACTGTAGTGTGTGCTGTTTCTTAAATATGAGTTGCTCTGTGCAGCAGAAGCTATTTTTTTGAACCACTCTAAAGCCACTATGCTTTAGTTTGAGATAGGTAAGCAAGACACATTACCCTGTACAGCAGTACTGGTCATTAACTGCTAATCAAGCAGACAATTACAGTACTGGTCTGTGTGCCAGGAATAGCGTTTTTGTACTTAGAATTCAGTTAATTTGAATGAAAGTGCTGTCACCACCGTTAGACCTGCTATTGATCTTTAAATGTAATCATCCCAAGAACAGAAATTGTGAAAAGATTTGTGATATGGCAGAAATTGCAGGTTTTGTGGACAGTACTGCCGGGAAAGCAGTGAAACTGTCATGTGAAGCTTTGTGAAGGAAGACAAGAGTGAGAGCAGAAACCCACACCGTTTGAGGGAAGTCACCACCTTTTGAGGCATTCCTGCAAGGCTGAGAAAGGGAGAGGGATGTGAGGAAAATAGAGCCTATACTAGGATCCTGTCTGCTCGAAGTGGGAAGTGTAGGACAGTCATTATGCCCGTAGCAGGGGGCTGGAACTAGATGATCTTAAGGTCCTTTCCAACCCTAATTCTAATATTTAGCAGGAAGTAACTTTCTGCCAGGCCGTGAAAAGCTTGATGCAGTGCTGATTGTAGGATCTGCCATGTAACTGCTGCAGGGAGTGGTGATCTGGTCACAGGGAGAGTTTTTCCTTGTGGAGCTTGGCCTAGGCAGAAAGGATGAGAAGTATTTGGTTGGGTCTGCTTCAGACCTTAGTCATGTATTGCCTGATATTTGTACTGGGGAATACCTGGTGCCCAAGTAGCTGTTCTCATGAAGTGCTGATATTTGTGAAAAAGGAGAGAATTCTGTGTCGGAATTGAAGCCTGAGCGTTGCTTTTAATATTTAGATTGGAAAGAGAAAGTCAGATATAAAATGAAGGGCTTGTAAGAGTCAGTGTGCTGGTCATTCTAGGTAATTCCCCGAAGTCCAAACTTGGCAGAAGGGAGGTGTAATGAAGCTTAGTCTGTGCCTCAACTGTCCAGACATTGCTGTGCTGCAGGCATGGAAGCTTTCAAAGTTCTTCCGTCCAGTGCACTGCTGTTGCAACAGGCAAGATAAGCCTAAAGCAGATCTGAAATGTGTGTTACATTCAAGTGTAAGGAAGTAGAAATGAAGAAACCGTATTGAAATGCAGATGTTGAGCATCGTTGCAAGTGAGGGCTGGGTTCTGAGCTAAAGTTTACAAATATTCTCTAGAAAAGAATTAAATTCTGTGCTCAAGAAAGGGTTGAGGACTGTCCTATGTTACTCATTTTCTCTTCTGCTCATTGAATTTTCACCCTTGTAGAAGAGGGTGAGGGGATCCACAGACACGGAGGCAGGTCAAAGAAGGCAGAAGACAAGCTATAGAATTTCAGATCTCTCAGAGCAAAAGAAACTGGAATAAGCAGGGAACCCAGAAGTTTATTTCCTGTCCTTTTCTGCCACTAGCACAAGGTGTTGCTATGGAGGAGCTGCACTTGCAAGGCGCCTAACTATAAAGGGCTTCTACGGCTCACTGTTTCACACCATGGAACTGAGTGAAAGCTAGCCACTGTACATAGAAGTGGTTTCCCTGCAGGAGCAGGGCTGGTGTGTGGTGTGGCACTGGATCAGAGAGTGGAGACTCCCAACAACTCCCTTTGTGCAGTGCTAGCACAGATGCAGGCACTGCTGCCACTAGCCCCTCTCCAGGCACTGCATGTAAGCACAGGGGACAGCAGGTCTCTGACCTCAGACCTGGGCGAGTCTTTGGTCATGCTGTAAATGACTGCAATCTCCTGGTCCAGTGACAATTCGGGCCCCCCTGTTTTTGGGGGAAAGCTTCTCAGGAGCTGTGGAGCACTAGCAGATAATGCAACACTTCCCATGCTTCTCAGAGACGTGCCCTGGCACAGTGCAACCGTAGTGAAACTGCTGCCCTGTTCTTTCTACTCAGGCTTGTGTAGTGTGTCCTGCTTGACCAGTGATGAGGTTCAGGGTACAGAAAGCCCAGGTGATCACATTCCTCTCAAATAAATGGAGCAGAAACTGATGGATGGCATGAAGCCATGCATTCAAATACTTCCAGTGCTCTGTCCTACCTAAGCTGCTGGAAAATCAGCCACTACAGATGGCGTCTGCCTAGGAACAGGCAAGGGATAGATCTGCTGAAAGGCTGTCTAAACCCAGGAACGGATAGGTGGTGCTCTGAAACTAGAAATTCTGATCGATGTCTGTAACAAGTGACAAGAGATGGGGAAATGGCTTTAACCTGAAAAAAAGGAGATTTAGATTAGTTATTAGGAAAAAAAATCTTCACTATCAGGGTGGTGAGGCACTGGCACAGGCTGCCCAGAGAAGCTGTGGCTGCCCCATCCCTGGAAGTGTTCAGGCCAGGTTGGAGGTGGCCTTGAGAAACATCAGCTACTGGAAGGTGTTCCTGCCTGTGGCAGTGGGATTGGAACTAGGTGAGCTTTAAGGTCCCTTCCAACGCAAACCATTCTGTGATAACAAAATTAACAGCAATTCTTTCTAGAATAGATCAACAAGGCATCAAGACCGCATCAGTATGCAGGAGTGGTTGAGGGCAGCTTTTAGGATATTAATCGCATCCTTAAACTGGGGCTTACCTCACCAGCATGCTTTCAAGTGTTTAAAGAGATTCTTCTATTGCTGAAGAACAGATTCACACTAAAGGACTCTGGCAATCAATTCTAAATCAAAGTGACATTGGTGTCATTCAGCATCACCAAAAATACATAGCTAAGTTTTTGGCATGAACAAACAGTAAAATATTTAAAATGCTTCATAAGGGAAATGAAACTCATGGTTGCCCCAAATGTTTTTATAAAGGCAGTCAAATTACACTTCAATTATGCTCAAGTGCATGAATTTATGATGACAAATTTACATGCCCTTAATCTAGCAAGCATATGCTTTTCATTAGGCAATGGGGATAGAAGCAGTGTGGCTCAGAGGAATTTATAGTAATTTGACTGGTAGCTGTAAGGTCAATGACTTCAAAGTCTTCAGGGCTGCCTACCTACTTGATCAAGCCCCTTATTTAAAGTACTTCCTTAAAACTGCCATGGTCAAAACACCCAAGGAATTGATAAAAAAGAAGTCTGTTGCAATACCTGTGTAATCAATTACAGCATTTGGAGCACAGCAGAGCTAAATGGGAGCTCTAACTGCATCCTACAGTAGGTCATCAATCAAAATCTTGACTAATGTACAGCATCAGCTTGGAAAGAGAAAACAGTTCTCAGCTCCTATTGCTGTCACTCTTAGTCTCTGCTGCAGCAAAAAGACCAGGAAAAAATACATAAGCCCATCTTTTTCAGTCAACTCAAAAAGATGTCCAGTAAAACATCTGCAGGAAAACGGTGTCCACACAACGAACAACCCAAAGGTGATACTGACTACCAGAGACTGGCTTAAATGTGTGCTACCTTTGCAGAAAAACAAACTAAGCGTATCAAAAATAAGCACAAGTGAATCAGGAAAATAATCATGCTGGGGCACAAATAGCATCATGATGGCCTCCGTGGCAACTGCAGCACAGGTTTAATTTTGCAGCACACTTTAATTTTGCCTGTGTCCCTTAACTACTGTTTTTCATCCAAGGGAACGGAAGAGTCCGTATTTAAAGGAATATAAGGGGAGTCACAGGGCCAGGCACAGAACTGAAAGAAATGCTATCTCCTGCAGGCAGCTGCTGCTGCCACAGGATATGTGCCAAGCCTGTGGCTGCCAGTCCCTTTAGTACAGACTCTTCCATTCCCTTGGATAAAAAGCAGTGGTTAAGGGACAAAAGGGACAGTCACCCTTCCTGACAGGAATCAGAAGGGAGCACAGCCCTCTCCCTTCTGCACCGCCCAGCTGAGAAGCAACTTGTCCAAACTTCCAGCTGAAAGCCTGAAGCTTTAGGAAGTATTTTTAGGGCAATACTTCTTGAAGTCTGCCTTCCCTGACATCTCAGGGTAAAGCCGAAGCCTCCTGCACTCCTAGCAAGGAGCTAGCTGCTGGGCAAAACAGGAATCTCGCTTGGGAAAGCAGTCTTGAACATGTCGCAATAGTAGCAGTGATCATTGTCATGAGACCAACTTCCTTGTCAAGACAAGGGCATCAGACAGTCCAGATTTAAACTTCCCAAATGACCCTTCTGCATTTCAGTTTCTTCTCTGCTCCTGTTTATTTTTCCTTTTACTTTTCTTTTTTCTGTTATCCTAGAGGCTCCTGGAAGTTCATCCACACAGGAATCACCTTCATTCCTTCTTTCCACCCTGTGTTTAGCTACTTTTACACCACAGACCTTGTTCTTAACAAATTCCGCAGCTGCTGAAATACTCATTGCTGGCAGCAGTAAAACAAGTCCCTGTTGCTATCATAGCCAGCACTGTGTAGGAATCACTGCTCGCTGTATCCTAAATTAACTATTTGGTAACTCCCACTACCAGAGCAATTCCTGGGAGTGCAAGCACATGTGCTGGACCACACCTGCACGCTCCATGGGAGTTTGAACAGGGAGTTGATAAAATTTCTCCCACGTCCAACACTGAAACACCCTTTGGTGCGGAGAGCACTAAGTACCCAGGTCAGAAGCAAATCTATGCTAGAATAAAGGTTCTCATATTATAGTCTATGAAATAATGCCACATTTTGGTAACGGAGTACTGAAGGTCGGGATTTGGAGGGATGGAGAAAGGGAAGAGCAAATGGGCTGGGCAGTCTTCCTCAAAGTGGACAATGAGAACAGAAGCAGAAAACCCCTTCAATACTAAATCTTGAGTTTGAACTAGATGGTCTTTAAGGTCACTTTCAACCCAAACCACTCAGTGATTCTGTGTGATTCTTTGAAACAGCAAATATATTCCTACTGAGTACACAGCAGAGCCAGATAGCAAGTAACTGTGATATATTAAATAGCGAAAGGGGAAAACTTTCATTTTCATTTTCTTATGGATCCAGGTATGTGCAAATAGCTATGAGGTTAAAAGTGCTCATAGAAATTGAAAGCCTACTACACATTTTAGGGAAATATGTGGAACACAGACAAAACCAGGCTGGAGGATATTTTTCCCCAGAAAATATCAACACCTCATTTAAAAGAACATTTCCACTGTCTTTATTAGAACTGTTTGAAACAACAAGAAGAAAAAAACCAACAACAACAAAAACCCACTTGCAAAAGGTAAAATTAGATTTGTTCTATCAAGTCATCTGTGACAATAGGAGAGTGGAGGAGGAGGAAGAAATGCCACATTTGCTAAAAGCTTTATTTTAACTCCTGATCTACAGAGGAAAAGAACCAAGAGCTGCACAGGGAGGAGGGCTGGAGGAAGCTGTTAGCCAGACAATAGCAGGGACTGTCAAAACCAGAGCCATATTTAGAGCAGGAAAACGCAGTTCTGACAGCACAGGTCTCACAAGTGCATATCCAAAATTAAAGGACAGAAATTACCAGTGGGGGCAGTGGTTCACAACTGAACCCCAGCCTTTTTTCTTCCCAAGGTTTCCATGTCAGCTTCTGTCCAAAGACTTCAGGGTGCCAGAATTAAATGGAAGAGTTGCAGGGGGAAAACACAAAGGAACCCATTTCTCTGGGCAAAACATTATCAAAGTACTCAAAACCAGCCCAATTTAGAACAACACTGTGGGGTCCAACAGCTGGGTTCACCTAAAGTAAAAAGAGTGTGTGCACCTGTATCTTAAGCACCCTCCAGCAGCTGGAAACTAAAGGGTTAAACACAGCTTTGTTCCCTCCTGTGTTCAAAGCCATATTTTTATTGAAAGAAGAAGAAGAAAAGGAGAAAAGAAAAAGTCTTTCCCACAATCAAAGTGTTTATGGAGCTCAGAAAGGCGTGTGTATTCCTAGGTCCAGCACTGAGAAAGGTTCCAGCTGGGAGTGCAGCCCTGGGGTAGGAGGGAAGAAGCCAGGGACAGTCCCTCTAACCAGCCTGTGGTGGGTCCTCCACAGGATGCTGAGCATCTCTGGGCCAGTCTGTGCTGCACTCCTTCCTCTGGCTCCCTCCACTTCTCCCTGTATTTTAAGACAGGTCTTTGAATGAGAGCTGTCACTGGGTGGATTTTGTTGGTTTTGCAGGAGAATGAATCAAGATGCTTCTAAAATCATGATTCAACAGCTGCTGCCTGACCGTGGTCATAAGTGTGCCCAAAGGGACTAGAGCACAGAAACAAGATGGAAAAAAGGCAGTCTTTTTCTTGGATGCTTACAAATATCACCTCATGCTCACAGCTTTTCGTGGCTGACATAATCTCCGTAGCGCACCACAAAGCTCATGGCAGTGAGGATCTCCAAGAGCTTCACTCTCAGAGGATACTGAAAGGACTTGTAAGTTTAGGCAAGAGGACATAACTTTAAAATGGAGCCTGCCAAGTTTACAAACAGCATTTTACAGCATGTTTGCCTGCAGTGGATCTCAGTCTGGAGACACAGGAAGCCCAGCCCTATATATCTCACTAAATGCAAAGCAGAACCCCTTGTTTTACCTTTTTTATAGCTGTACAAGCAGTCAGACCTCTGGCACCTTCTGCAACGTGCACAGTGATCTCATGTCTCCCTTCCAAACACCTTCAGGCAGCAGCAAGAAGAAACTCTCCTTTCTGCAGAATGCATCAGATCATTGAGGGCTCCAATCCCTCAAGGAGGAGGTGAAGAGCAGAAGCAGCAGCACCGCAGGGCCACAGCTGCTCTGGGCCCAGCAGTGGTGCTGCCCACAAATACCCTGCATGATATAGGGCTGTATAGCAGTGCATGCTGTGGAAGAAGAGAGGACTCTGGAAATGCTCTGGTCAGGAGGATGACCTCTGTGACTTTCTGCTGGTGGCTGCCTTTGAGGCAGCTGTTAAAGAAAGGGTCTGTACCACCAAGCTGGTCCAGAAACCTTCATCTGTCCACGACCTGGGTAAACCTGCAGAACAAAACACACAGGGCTGGTGGGTGACCTTCAGCGTCAGCTGCACACTCTGTCCAGCTTCACTACCAGGCCATGAGTGCCACTGATGTTTCAAGGTCATGTCATCTGAAGTGGATGAAATAAACTGGAATAAAACCCTCCCAGGATGCCCATAATGTGCTGTTTCCTAGTCAACAGTGTGTTTGAAGGCTGATTCCTTCAGACTTAAATCTTTCTGTTTGAGCAGCTGACTCTTCAGTAAGAGCTGAATGTGGATGGCACCAGACTGTGCCAAACTGTGCAGTGAGCAAGAGGCAGGGTGTGTGTAGGCAATCTTTTCTCTTTCAAAGCACCTGTCTGCAACAAAACAAACACAGAAAAACAAATGCAGAAATGTAGAGAGGAAAGCAACTTACAAACCTGATTTCAGGACCAGTGAGCGTGCTTTCAAATCTAAGAAGAATTCGAGTTGACTATGACCAACTATGTGTAGACCCAGGCACAGAGAGCATAGAAAAAAATGAATTTATTTCTAAAGCTTGCCCTGGTCCCCATTTATAAATGGGGGAAAAGACACCATGAAAAAAAAGGCGCTACCCAGCACAACAGTAAGGTAAATTCCAGCCCACAAAAATCAAAAGGAATTTAATGTTTCCAAGCATCCAGAGCTATTGCTAAGGCCTGTCCATTCAACACAGAGTGCCGTGAAGGTGAGGTATTCCATTTACACTGCTACACAAGCAGGGCGGAACCTGGCCTTGGCCCCTAGGACAACCAGCGCTGACTAGCTCCCACCCATAGACGTGCTTACCAACCCTGAGCAAATTCAGCTTGCTGAGAGCTAGGCAGAGCAGTCCCACACAGGGCTGGGAAGCTTGTGAGCCTGCCAGCTCTGCAGGTCAGCACAGCTAGCCCGAGTTTGGTCCACTTCTATTTAGCAGGGGAAAACATGCACAGAGTCCACCCTCTGGGGGTTCCTGCTGAGCAGCAAATAGAACAGCGGGATGCTGCAGGGTCCCAAAAGGTGCTTAGCAAAAGCCAATCTCAGAGGTTCAGTCTTCCCAGCTGAGTCCTGCATCACCACTGGTGCGTGCAACACAGTGTACACAACAGATGTTTTTCCATGGCAGCAGCTGAAGGGAGTGTGCTGATGGGAGAGCAGCTTCTCACCCTGACACACAAACCAAGAGAGGAACTGGAAAGCTGGAACTCAAGAGTGCAGAGTAGGTGGAGAGGGTAGAGCTAGGTTCAAACACAGGTAAGGTCTCAGCTGGTAGCTGGCAGCTCTCCTCTGGGCACTGAGGGTGACACCTAAGCAGGACTTGTACCTAAGATGGGCTCAGCAAGCACTTCAGGAGGATGGGATGGGGAGGCATTGTCTCAGTAGTATTTGAAGTTACACTTCAGTTCTCACATAGTAATGTTATTAAAATAGCTATTTTAACATAGCTATTTCCCTAGGACACAGTCAGCTTCGCAGGCTGCCCAAATAGTTCAAGCATACATATATTTTACCCCTTTTTTTTACATGCTCATTGATTCCACGTGCATACAAACACTTCTTTTCCTTGCAGCTTTTGATGGGAGAAGGAAGAAGGACAGATCTAATTAAACAAGATCTAGTCTGTCCTGCTAGCTGGTGTTTTCACAGATCAGCAAGTTAAAGCGCTAGGTCTGATTTAACAGCACAAGGGTGTGATAAATGCAACGTCATTCTGTATTGTCGAATTGCTTCTCTCGGGGTACACAATGAACACCGCAGCTTCCCAGCTGTGCATGAAAATCATGGTGCATTCCTACATTACAACACTTCACGAGCGGAGGCTTGATAACAAGTATGAAATGAGAGAGGAGTGGCTGGAGAGCAGCCCCGCAGGAAGGGATCTGGGGATGCTGGTCGATAGCAGGCTCAACAGGAGTCAGCAGTGTGCCCTGGCGACCAGGAGGGTGAACCGCATCCTGCGGCGCGTCAAACACAGCAACACCCACCAGTCAAGTGAGGTGATTCTCCCGCTGTATTGAGCACTTCGTGCAGTCCTGGACCCCACAATGTAAGGCTGTGAAGGTCCTTGAATGCATCCAGAAGACAATAAAACCACTGATGGAGCTGAAGGAATGTCCTGTGAGGAGTGGCTAAGAACTTTGGTCTTCTCTAGTTGGAGAAAAGGAGGCTGAGGGCAACCTCACTGCTCTCTACAGCTCCCTGAGGGGGGGTACATGAGAGACGGAGGTGCTGAGCTCTTCTCCTTGTTATCCAGTGACAAGATACATGGGAATGGTTCAAAGCTGCACCAGCAGAGGTTTAGACTGGACATTAGGAAGCATTTCTTCATTAACAGCGTAGTCAAACACTGGAACAGGCTTTCTAGAGAGGTCATTGATGCCCCAAGCCCATCAGTGCTTAAGAAGCACTTGGACAACGCCCTTAACTTTCAGTCAGCCCTGAACTGGTCAGGCGGTTGGACTAGATGATTGCTGTAGATCACTTCCAACTGAAACATCGTAGACAAGTCTAGTCTAATCTAGTCTAGTCTACCTTGAAGAGCAAGGCAGGAGCTCCCATGCAGAGCAGCATCAGAGACGCCACCATCACGTCTCAGACCTGAGCCAAGCTGGCTCCATCCCCACTTTGTGGGATCAACACCGCACAGGTGTGTGCCAAAAGCACAGCAGGGCCCACACTGGCCTGAAGCCCCTCAGTTGTCCCCTCCATCCCTCACTCTGCCACAAAATCAGCTTCAAAGGATGAGAGTGCTTTTCTCTGTCTCTTTCAAGGCAGTATGTATCATTCCTCTGCTGTCATGTGGGGGAGCTTTTTGGAGACTGAGAGAGCTGTGTTCCCATTTGATACTGGCTAACATTGCTATGCCAGATCTGTGGATCAGTTTTAGAACTGCTATATTCCTCTGTGTAATTAAATGTTTCTTGTCCCACAGGCAGGTTTATCAGAAACAATCTACAGGTACCAGAGGATGCAGAGTCACTGTGGCACTCTTAGTGAAATAAATGGAGAACCAAAGCTCCTGTAACGATGAAAATCGACAAAAAACAGTCCCAATGCAGCAGATGGATGTAAACATCTGGTGACCAGAAAACTACCCTGAACACATGAAAAATGAAACTTAAAACTGCACTTGTATGACACGCAGTAATTTCTTTGAAAGTGTCAGTGGGAAATGCTTCCTTTTACTAGTAGCATTTTCCTTAGGAACTTACTTAGGATGTGGTGTATGTTTTCAGATATACTCATATCAGCTCTCAATGTTAAAACATCAGCTTAGTTGTGAAATGGTAGAAACAAAGAATCTTTCCAACTGAGTAGCAGCAGTTAAAGATGAAACACTTAAAAGAGTGCCAGGGTTTTCTCTCCAGTGGATAAGTTTTGTGTATCAGAAGCAGAAACTGCATAACCACCTGTTATATACACACAGGTCAGAGAAGCAGCGATTCACTACCAATACCCAAACTCACAGGTTCAAGGCTGAAATCTGCAGTGGACACCAACCAAACGATTCTTTCAAATGGCAAGAACTTTGAAAGAGGTTCATTCATTCACAAGGAAGGAAGCACTGCAACAGCTGTAGGGGCAATGGGCAGCCTTAATGACAGCAAGGCAGGCTAGGATGCATCCACCAAAAGGCTTTTAAAATTAGTTTAAAGCATCCTTCAGCTGAGCAGGGACCTGACAGAGCCCTGCAAAGGGAGTGAAGCAGCATAGCAGAAAGCTACACTCGCAGGAAGTCAGGAAACCAACTTGAACACAATAAGAAAGTGGAGAATACTGATCAATGAGGACAAATGGTTAAATGACCAAGTAATTCTAAGGGTGGAGATTTTACTCAGTTACAAGAGCCTTCATTCATCCCTGACAAAGTTCTCTACATACATCCAATTCAAAAAGTTGTATGTGAGGCTATTTCTTCTCCGGATCAGCTTTTTTTGGATCAGCCTCTATTTCATAGTATACAGTTCAAGCCTCTACCTTACCTGCCTTTACAATAAAACAAATATGAACCTATACAGAGGTGTCTACAGCTACAAACTCTGTGACAGAGGAAAGAAAGTCCTTTCTTCCACTAACCTTTCCTTTTGGACAGAACATATGTAGTTCCTTATGACTATAAGAAACAAAGCACTGTTTTAAGTAATTACTGGTCATTTATATAAGCAGGAAAATGAATAAACTCTGCGTCCTATGACCTGGAACAACACAAACCCACAGAATAATAAATAAGGTTTTGTTTTGTGGGTTTTTTTAAGTCAGCAGTACATGTATGCAGAAACACCTACAGAAATAGCTAGGTAATTGTGAACACCGGAGGTCTGGCCAGTAGCTACAGTAGAGAGGAATAAAGTTTAAGATTATACAACATCCAGTTTAAGATTTTTTTAATCCAGTTTATTAAATATTGCTTTTTGGGGACATGTTTACAACAAGCCCAAATAAATTGTTTAAGGATTCAAAGCAGTCATATTAAAATACAGCTTCAATATAAAGTTTGTCACAGTTTTACAGTATTCAAAAATGACAGACCTGCCTTAAAAAAAGACTATTACACCAAAACATAAGAAAAAACAGAAAAACAAGTTTGGCATTTTCATAATCTTTATAGTATAAAACAGAATATTAAATCTATTACCAGCAAGTGATACTTCAATCTATTACCTAGTCTGAAGTGTCTCCCGTTAAAACACACTATACAACAGCACTATACAAAAGTCGTGGTGATACTCATTTGATGAAAGTGCATCCCTGAAAGTTTGCCAGTTTATTATACTTAGCTCTTAAAAAAAAAAAAAATAAAATAAAAAGTCCTCTTTTAACTGAAGGCTTTATTTTTTATTTTTTATTATTTTTTGCGGTTTTGTCTCTCAGCCTTCTTTTAAAAGTGTCTACGGACGCCCACCAGGGGGCAGCGTAAGATTAACCATCAAATCACGAACGGCCGCAAATATTGTGCATTCACCTGGAACAGGGAAAAGAAACAGGTTAGCATCACTCCACACACAGGCCTTCACCCCAACAAGCAGGATCTGTAACGATTTTAAGGGAAGTAGCTCCGGCTTTCCCAGCAGGACAGCTCTTGTTGGTCATGAAATTGCAAGAAGCTTTTAACTTTTAATCACTTTTGAATGTCAGATTGAGTCTATACTGGGATTTATCGTACGTGGCACTGCAATCTGCATTTATCTGCATGCTATTAATTAAAAACACTACATCTTCTAAAGAAAAAGAAACACTTTTTCAAGTCTCACTTGTACTGATCAAGAGCAGAAAGTAAACATTTCAAATGACTCAAGTCTGAAACAGCTGGAAGATGTTTTCTGTCCTAAGCCTAGTTTTGGAAACATTTCTAATTCCAAGACTGGGCAAAAGTCAGAAGACTGTTTCTTTCAACCAAATTATTCTGGCTCTACCCTTGACATCCAAATGCAAAATAAAATACAAATGGACTTTCGATTCCAACAGCTGAGATCCAATACAGAGAGGAAAACCCAGCCACAGCTGTCTGAAGTTTTGAATACCGGTATTTTTTTTTTTTGACAAAAAACACACATTCTGAAATAGCTTAAAAAAGTTAAAACCAACAGAATCAAGAGGGTTTAATTAGAACAACAAATGGTGAAGTATTAGGCAGGTGTGACTTTCATCTACTGGTTCCTGGTAAGAGAATACAATTAATAGCTTCTGTCATATTCTGGTCACTGTGAGCTGAGTTTTTCCTGCACATGTCAAGAAACAGCAATGAAAAGACATTGAATTTTACTGCTGAAGGAGCAACAGTGTGAGCAAAGAGACAGGACCAGAGTCTGTTGGGATGCATTAATCCTAACTGCCAAACTAGGGATTCCCAAGATAATTTTGGACAAGTCATTATCATACCCAAGCTACGCATCTGGGCTAAATACCATCCACTGCATCACTGAAAATCAGACAATGAAAATTGCTTAGTCATGAAGTGCTTTAAAAAACACCACAAGACCCTTGAGTTCCTCTCTAAAGGGTCACTTTCAAGCTTTGCAGGGACTTTCATTTCCTTACCAGATTGATGTCCACTACATAATGCAGCCTGTAGCTCAAGTTTAACCCTATTATTCCAGAGCATTGATTCCATCTCAGTTCATATCATTATTTCCCCCAATGAAAATACTTCTTCCCATGGAGGCATAGGTAAAGTGATCTCAGACAGTGCACTCACAATGAGTCAACGTTTTACTGTTAAACACAGCAGAATGTGTTTGCCCACAGATCTGAAAAGAAAACTCTTCCAGAAGAACTTACTTTTCAGGCACTACCATTTTATTAAGAGGAAAATTAAGCTGAATACAAAATACTTTCTCACAAAGAGAGAAAGGTAAAAAGGATACAGCCAAAACGAGGCAACACTGATTACGGGTTACAATGAAAGTGCCAGTAATATACGTGCATGATGGGAAGCCCTGGTCCTTTCTGACTCAAACAGTGCAAAGTTCACTTAACCAAGCAAAATGCAATGAGTGCAACAGGAGAGCTAACACAGGTGGGAAAATCCTGGGTACAGCACAATAGCATCAGAAGAGAAAGGATACGCATCTGGGATCTCCCATGTAGAGAAGTCTCCCAACTATCTACATTCATCTGCTGTCTCCAATCCTCTTCCAATGGCAAAGAAAAGAAGATATCTTGTTCTCTTTCAGCAGATATAATAATACAAGCTTTGACAGTAAGAACACAGGAAAACACATTTCAAGTGTCCTCAGGGAAGATACTCTTTTGGCTTGGTGGTGGTGTTGGAAATAAACAAATAAATAAAAAAATCCATGCAGACTAGTTCTTTCTTTTAGAAGTCAGAGGAATAGCTACTAGAAAGGTCCTCTGCTCAGTTATCTACATTCTTCTTTGCCTGGATAAGGTCCTACTTGTGGCCACAAGCTCTTTAGATATGTTTTTCTTTCCCTGTCTGTTCTCTGCTCCCTGTACCACAATCCCAAACTACTTCAAAACGTGTGACAAACAAAAATTGCCTGTCCTGATCTCTATAACAATCATCAGACAACATCTCACTAGGGTTACTCAAGAGCAGCTTTGGCAATTACTCTCTCTGCTGCAGCATTTTGTGAAGGCTTTACCTTAAAACAGAACTTAGTGCAATAACAAACAGCAAAACCAGTATCTACCCTTCCTAACGCTAGGGGAACTCAGTGGGGAAGCACCTTCCAAATGAAACACCTGAAGCTTAGTTAACTTATCTTGACATAAAAGTGCTACAAAAACAACAGTTCTGTACCACACACAGAACTTCTACAGGTAAGCTCCACGTTCTCAAGTCTACTTTCTCTCCTATTTACCCACACTACTACTATATGTTAAATAGAAAATGTGTGTTAATTTAAATCTTTTCACAATTTTAAGAAAGGTATGCATATCCACACCAACTTGAGATGAACATTGCTCATGTTCTAGCAATCGAAGTAAACCATCAAGCATAGTTAAAGTTACTACATAACAACAAGATGAATAATTATACAGAAGTAGAATTCAACCTCTGGATTCACAACTTCAATCTGCTCACTGGGTTACTGGAAAAAGGCTTTGTTCTTCAGCATGTAACTATAGCAGAACTTAAAAGTTATTGTTCTTATGAGCCATCTGTGTATTAACAGACCCCAAGCCACTGCTTACAGACAACATGCTGTCCAAATAACCTATTACTGTTGCTCAGTGTATCAGATACTACAAAAAAAAAAAAAAAAAGAAAAGCATGACAAACGAGGGAAAGCAAAGCACAACACTGCTCACAGGGCACTACCTAGGGGCCAATGAACATTGAGAACAACCTATTTAGCTCAAACACTTCACAGCACATTTGGTGGACAAAACTGTATGTGCCTCTGTTAGTGCACACACTGACAAAGGCATATACAATCACTCCAGTTACTTTATAATCATTCACAGCACATGGACAAGTTCCAATAACTTCTTTAACATCCCTTTATATTCTACTGTTAAGCTCAGTAACTTAAGAATTAGCCATGAAAACTAATACTTGACCATAGCATGTTTCTTTGACTCATTCCGGGCCCATCTGTTAAAAAGTGAGACTCCTGCTGTGCAGCAAGAGTTGGGCCAACAAGAGATGCATTTATCACTCAAGCAGAACAGCGAAATTCAGCCTGCATCATCAGTGTAACCTTCTGATGTGTTGCCAGCACTTGCTATTAAGTAACGTATTGCCTGTCACATCAGGAGCTTATAATCACTAAAGAAATATGATAGAAACCAAGAAGAATTCAGACTTAAGAGAGGTTTAGTTTGACACTGGAGATTTGCCACAGATGTCTGGGTGAAGAGAATGTATCTACTGGACATGTACAGTACCTGCTCGTGGTGAATTCAGTTCAGCAAACCTCTTTAGAATATTGCTAACCATCATTGGAGCAGCAACAGAAGAGTTCTGCTGCCTGGGAATGTCAGCCTGTTGCGTTGTACCCGAAGCCATATCATAAATAATTGGGACAATAATACTAACAGCTTCCTGTGGGACTGTTGTTTTCTGTGTTAGCTGGAGCTGTGGGAAAGAATCAAAAAGTGTGTGAAACCAAATGACCACATACTCCAGTGCAACTTCTGATACAGTTAAACACTCTAGGCCTACAGACAGCATGTGCTTCCACCCCCTCAGTCTTCACACATCAATTCTGTAACAGGACAGTTATCAACCAGGTGTAGGCTATTTTCTTCTTAAAAGCACCCTACAGTGAGCACTGCCTCAGAGACGACACTAATGTAAATCTGTTCTAAACATCTCATTCCTCCTGTCCTTTCCCATTGCTGCAAATCTGTGCATCACTTAACCTGTGTGGTCAGAGCCTCCAAGAAGAAAAACATATCCAGCAGTTGAACATTTGAAGGTACCCGCAGCCCAGAGGGAACTGAAGTTTATATACTGTCAAAATTCTCCAAGAACACAAAACATGAAGAGTTGTTGTGCTTTTATAGGAGGGAGAATAGGAATACTAGCTAAACTCAAAAAAGAGATGCTTCCAAATGGCGAAGCATTTTTAGCTATTACATTTGTCAGATACAGCATGCTTCTGTTTGGCTGTTAACCCATGATGATTTCAAAGACACGCAGCCCACAGAATTTTAAAACAGATAGCTCTACTTACGAAAAACAACATTTTGGATTTCAGCACAACAGCAGGTGTTCCTGGAGGCGCAATTGGCGGTGCGCTGGGAGGAATTGTTAAACAAAACTGCACATTCCATTTCAGCTGACTGGCCTGATCAGGGAACTGTTAAGAGCAGCACAGAGAAAGACCAGCAAAGGTCTCACATCAGTGACATACATAGCGATGAACTAGGGGAGTGTTAGAAAGTAGAATGTGTCTCTCTAGCTAAACTTGTAGAGGCTGGCAGGTTTCAGGCTGACTCGGAAAGAGCTGAGCATAGGGTAAATAAGAATACAATCACAAAGATTCCAGACAGCTTATGCATGCACCTATTACGCAGCCATGTGCCTGAGGTTTCTCAAAATCATCAGTTTAAAGGAGAAATTCTGAGAGTTTCCAGGAAGGCTTGTAGTAAAATTGAAACTTCTTTATTAACACCAAATAACATATACATAAACTCAGAGTAATGTATGTGCTTATAGACAAAGATACAGCACCTTTTATTTTAAAATATATTAACCAAAGTTGGGTGAACTAAATAGAGGAGTTAACTTACCAGCTCAAGTTTCATTATGTGTACGCAGTCCCTGAGGATATGCGTTGGAGCCCCTAGCAATTTTGTGAAGGCTATTAGGGTGTTTGCTTTAAAAGGTGGTCCTGCAACCTAAAGAAAGACACTATTTAGTACCGCCTACTTAGATAATAGCTGCATCATTTAATATGGTAACCAGCATGCACAGCTGTTCATTTTATATTCTGCAGGCCTTACACATGCCAATGAAAGTCAACAGTACCACTCAAAATGGCACCAGGGGCTAAAAGCAATGCACATAAATTGAAAGTTATGACTTGAGTACATACTCTTGTTTCAAAGAACTTCTCCAAAACTTGTAACTCCTCCGATTTCCACTGTCCTGTGTTTTCAGGTGTTACTTTCAGTTGCAAGGTCTGGTTGGTTTTGGGATTGAGAGCAACCCTGCACTTCAGTGCCTCCGTCTTAAACATAATTACACCTGGTTCATTGGAGTTTATTAACTGCAGCTGCATAAAAGGAAGCATCACATTTTATCAGTCATTTGCAAATAGCATGTACATGCACACATTCACTTCCAAGACTGTAGTGATCAATCTGCCCTCTTTACAGAGAGAAACAGGTGCCATATACAGGTAAAATCACCCTGAGAGCAAAGTTTATGCAAGATTTGGCTTCTTTTTCTGTCACTGAATCAATGCCAAAGAAGTGAGGAGGTGCACGCTGTCTCTGCCAAATTCTAAAGCAACATTCATGACTGAGTAGTTCAGTTACTGTCAACTAGTAGCTAATTTCACTGACACTCCTGCTAAGTAATGGCATCCACAGTAACCCTGCGGCTGCTCTAGTTAACTGCCAATGGACATACAGCAAATACTTATTACATATGAAGCATTTCAGTTTGTGCCCCGATTTGAAAGAGAGAGTACAGAAGCACAAACAAGAACAGATGTGAAATCATACTCACAGGTCAATATTAAAACAACCTAAATCATACCGTTTCCTGTTGTATGATCCTCTGAAGATGCCTCCTCATAATAACTGATCCAAGGAATCGCTCAAGAGGGGAGCAAAGATAGCTGCCAGCTAGTCCCGGTACAAGCCCAGGGGTAGGAGAGGGCAATAGCAGAATATTCAAGGCACTGTGGGTGAGGATTGTAGGTATGGATGCAGCCCAAGAGCGCTGAGGTAGTTTACGAGGTGGAGGCATGCTGGTTGGCATTGCTTGGGAACCTATTGACAAGGAAAAACTACTTTTAGTAAGGAAGAATTTCAGCTGTAGCATAAGATACATGTTCAGTTTATTTGTCATCACTATACAAGTAATGAGTTCTCTGGGCCAAAGCTTAATCCTTCTTATTTAAGGATTTGGCTGCCTAGTGATATCCAACAGATAGACAAAGAATTAGCGTTTCGACCCTCCACTCATGCAGAGAATCTCAGTAACATAAAAATCCTATTCCTTTTTCCTCTTTCTGTGAAGTGCCAGCAGATAGCAGGCTTGTACAACAAACTCAATGAGATGCAAAGATGGCTAAATCAGTCACGCAAAAGCACCATAACAACTTTATGATGTGAAAAGTCAGTATTTGGGTAAGCAAATAAGCTTATCATTGTTTCTATTCCAAAGAATTTTCTCTCAGAGAGAGAGCTCAGTAGTTTAAGACTTACTTCTGCAGTGCATCAAGAGTATCAATCCTGCTGTATAATGCAATTAATTTTCCAGTTTGAACTGGGACAGAATAAAGGCTTAATTTCTTTAGATATTTTATTGCATGAGGCAGTGAGGGCCGTTAGGGTGATGCACAAAACTATCAAAAAGAACAGAACTAGAAATGTTAAACATTATTGTTTCACAGTCTTAACACTAATAAAAAAAGCTTACTTGTTCCAGCTCGTGGGGAATGAGAGGCATCTGGGACAGGCGAATGAAGGGAAGGGTTGGCTGGTGACATTCCAGGCATCCGTGCTGCTGGTGATGGACCAGAGACCTGAGGAGATCCTGGCCAGTTCCCTGCACGCTGACTGGGTGACATCATAGTGTATGGTGAGCTTGGGTCTATTGTACCTACAGATGTTACAAAACTGTTACTATTTTTTAACAAATTACAAGGTTTTGTAAGGTAGAAATCTAAAAAAGGCTTACCAAAATCCGTAAAGCACGGAAGCGATATACATAAAAATGTGATACAAAAACCCCCACAAGATACAGAGCCAAGGATTTTCTGGTTGTATTTTTTAGAACATAAAATATAATTGAATGTTACAACAAACGGGCTGGTTCAACATGTAACAGGTTCTAAATTAAAAAGAGCTCTTGCCTATAGACCTGAACTTCAACTGCTCCGTACCAAATGAAAGCCTCAGCTAGACCATTCCATATCTATTCAGTATCTTGCAGTTATCTCCTCTGAAGTAGCTTTGGTTTTGTACTCTGCTACATAGACTGATCAGAACAAGCTTCTGAAACAGTCTGTTGCATGTCTATCTCACTTTCTTCATCTTGGCAGTTAAACTGGTGTTCTAAAATTACAGCCTGAACTGTTCATTTATTGTGATCTACGGAATGGTTTCCACTGCAGTGTGATTATAGCAAACAATTGTTTTGGCAGCTTTCCAAACAAACTTAAAAAAGGCAACAACCAAAAAGCATGTTACTCACATACACTCAAACCAGCAGGACTCTGACAATGTTTTCAAAAGGCAAGTGTTTGAATTTCTAACCTGTTCCAGTAACTTTTCCAGGAAACGTAAGCAGTGAAAACACATTAACTAATCTAACAAGAGACAATGCTGATTAAAAGCTGCAGCCATTGTTCTGCTGCAAGACCACATGGAATTTCCCCACATTAGTAAGCAGGAAAGAGTGACTGATAGTCAATTTTTAAAACGTTAGGAACACTTTAATGTGCCATGCAGCCACTTTTGATTACTGCTAAGGCTTACACCCACACATATGAAAACAACTACTTAAGCTAATTACAAAACCAAAGTCTGCTCTTAAAGACTTAATTTCAAGAAACAAATCTGCTCCCTGTCACTAATATATACACCTGCCAGTAAAAAACTCACCATGTGGGCTGGCAAAGTTAGCTGTCTGTCCCATAGTGATTCCAAGAGAGGAAGGTGAAGGGGTTGGACCAAAGGATGCTGGTGACGGTGCTCTTAAAGCTCCACTAGGTGAGCTTGCAGCATGCAAGTTTCCTAATCAAAGACATCATATCACTCAAATTAGAACAGAAAAATAGGAAATGCGTAATTTTTTTTTCTATCGATTGCCACAGTTATCTCCTTTTCTTGGGAGATAGCAAACATGATTCACAAGAATTTGTTTTGCACTCAAAGGCTTTAGTTTGTACATGCATAAGCATTATATTGTCTAGACTGATTCACTACTCAAGGGAAACTTTCCAAGATATTTGGCCTGAAGAATGGCATTTCCCCCTGCCCAGCCATTCCCCAAATTTAAGTTTTTACAGCTGTTGTGTGTAACAGATGGGAGCAGAAAGCTTTGGTGTTAAAAAGCTTTTCTAGAGAAGCAGGTATTTAAAATTAACAGGTTTTGATCTGAGAAAGTTGTAAGCTGTAAGAATGAAACAGTCCTAAACATAACACATTTAAAGACAACAGTTTCATGGATTTTTTTGCTTTAGCTTCAAAATGTAACTTTCCAAAATATGTATGGCAAGACTTTCCTATTTTTCCACAATATAAGGTGCACTCTCTTGGCTAAATTGGAGCCAAACACAGCTCAAGTAACTAAAAAGGCATGCACAAAGAGCTGTGTTTATATTTCCAGCACCTGACTAGCACAGAAACTCTCAGCCATCTTACCTGGTGACTGTGTGTGCATCATAGACGGAGATGGCGTTACTGTGTTGTGATAGGAAGTGGGAGGTGAAGTAAGAGGGTATGCTCCCGATGCTCCTGCCTGTTTTGCAAATGGCTGAAATTGTCAACACAGAACAACAAAAAAATTTGATCATTTTGATCACTACATCACGTTGATCACTACAACTAAAGTAAAGTGTGTGCACAAGAATACTAATGAGAGTTTGGTCCCCACCTATGAAATCTTATAGGTCCATCAACATAGCAGCTTTATTCTCTACACCACCTTGCTCAGTGCTCACTATTTTTGCCAGTGAATTTTTGCAGTTTCTCCTCAAGACATAACACCTCTACACATCACTTCTTTTATCTGCCACCCCATAAGAGCAAAGCCCCCTGACTCCCCCTCCCATCTTTTATTTTAAACAGTCATTTTCCCTCCCTCAGTCCTTTGCTTCTAAAGCAACAAGTCTCATGTGACCTTCAGAAGCTGCTGCTCATATGCTATGGGCTATTTACACCGGAATGAGAAATAGCAAAATAAATTAATATGTTTTGCCCCAAGCAGAGCAGTTTTATAGCCTCCCTTTCTGTTTTCTAGTGCTAATCTTTTTAGAACTTAAGTTCTTAGAAACCTGCAGTTGTGGAAGACAATAAACATTGCTTATTTTGCCTGGAGGGTACCTGTTGTTGTGGTTGTTGCAGTGGCTGCTGGGGTTGAAGCTGCGATATCAAAGAATCCATCATGTCTCCTCCAATAGGAGAAGGTGGGTTATCATCTTCATTTACAGATCGTCTTCGTGCATCCTGATTGCTGTCAACAAACATGTTCAGGAATGTCTGCGGAAAAGCCACTTTTGTTAGCAATTCCCTACTTAAATTTTATTGCATAAATGAGCAAAGTATTTGATGAGCTTGAATACTATTTTTATCAGCTACAGCATGTAAAAAACAGGCAGGTCTCTAGAACTAACTACTAGGGGGCATTTGTTATATGCAGTATGAATAGTTTGCAAAGTAGATCAGTTCATATATAGAGCTTCTCAGTGGATATTTAAACTTAATTCCCTTTCTCTTTTAAAAAAGGGGGGTCTCGCATCACCACCAATCAAGACACCTTGCTCATTAATACAACATATCTCTAGTCATCTACCAACATTTTTATTTTTTCCTGAAAAATAAGGAAAAGCCTACCCCAAAAAATAGCTGTTCCAGAACAACTCAGCAGTATCCAGAACCTACTGAGCTTTTGTATCAGACCTGCAACTGCCTTGTTTGGGCAGTTGCAGGGCAGGGCACTTCTTCCATAGTATTCTGTTGTACCAAGAGGACTTTTCCCATCCTCTTGAAAAATTTCTTCCTTTACTTTCCCAATTTCATTCACTTATGCTTTCCACTGGTATCTACAATCCCCCTCCTCTTTCCATTAACCTTCCATTTGGAATTCATGAAAAACATGTTTAAGATCAGCCACATGCAGTACCAGAGAATGAGTATTCAGTTGCAACTGTCAGAAAAAGAAATTATCAAACTATCCTGTTTCACAACGGGTGCCACTTTCCAGTAGTTCTGTGAAACTAGCACTGGTGTAAGTTGCCCCCAGTTAAGGTATTCTGTCAATGTGCATTTTTTCAGGAAAAGCAAACCAGCAGTGTATTCTGAAGAAAAGCCACAGGCTCCTGCCACACAATGATGGAAGCTATTTTAAAAGAGAAGTTTCTGTCTAGGACTGCAGGTCTTCAACAAAAAAAAGTTCCACAAAGCTCTTCACATCAGACCCATACTTCCTGTTGGAAGCTCACTTGCTTATAATATGCCAGAAAACACAGAAATGGTCACCTTTAATCCAGGTGCAGGGTAAAATCCTTCAACTATTTTGCTGTTGTCAAAGAGACTGTATGCCCCATCACGTATGGCCACAACACCGCGGCTCCGGCAGTAGATGTCGATGCAGTACATATTCCTAAAAGCCAGCCTGATATGCGTGGGTGACTGTGGCAGAATGGAGAAACACTGATAGGCAGTGTTGGTGCGTTGAGTCAGACCCAGCATGGGCACAGTTGGAAGTTTGTTGATGGCATTTAATGGAGCCTGAGTGTCAAATAAAACCTGAGACAGAACAGATATTAAGAGATCATGTAGCTTACTTTTGAGTAAAGGTCAGGGAAAATGGGGACATGGTAGGGCGGGATACAATCTTCCCCAAGCCACCTTCTGCAAATGAGATCCATAAACAATAACACACACATGTAATTTCAAAGAGAACAGTTCAATCTGAATTCAGCTCTTAATTATATTGCAGTTTGATTGAGACAAGTTTTAAAACCTTACCTGCAACAACTGCATCACATTTGGTGTTTTATTAAACATCTCCTGGAGCTGGTGCAGAATTGTGTTGTGACAGTTACTGCAACCTGAGTTTGGGCCAACAGTTCCCAGTGAGATGTGGAATTTCTGGAGTATGAAATTCCACTGAATGCTGATCTGCAATATTAAGAACACAAAATGGTCTTGGAAACTAGAAGAACTATGAGGTTGTAACAAGAAAGGTGGTCTGCTTTAATTTTTTTCCTCCCATTTTTCATCAAACCTCAACAGATTTTTAATTTACCTTCCTCAAAAGTTGCTGAAGTTATGGGGAAAAAAATAGTGCTGTTATCTTTAGCAACCATTTAGCTAGCTGGATTGTTGGCAACCACAAAACTGGAGAACTATTTTAGCAAAGTCAAACAGAAAGAAAAAAAGCCTTTTCTACCAAAGGCAAGATACAGGAAACTAAACTTGAGAGATTCATGCTGCAGAGAACTGATTAATGAGCTGCTGGAGGTGGACAGGTTTTCTCAGTCATATCGCACAAAAATCAGAACTAGACACATGCTAACATGTAAGGAAGTCACACACAGAATCCACACTGCTACTCTAGTTACTTATTAACTGTACCAGTAAAATGCACGTAGAAATACTGTCAAATATTCAGCTTAGAATGTGAACACAAAAACCTTCCAGGAAGCAAAGTTCAGGCGCATCAGCTGCTTTGCATCAGTTGCACACAAAAATACATTCATAGTCTAACACATGTGCACTTACTTCCTCCTCTACCTTGCATTCAAGGCAAGGGTGCGAGCAAGTAGTCAGTTAATTACAAAGTAATTAATAAGCTGTAAATTCAAATACTACAGAGTAAGCTAGAGTTCTAAACAAGGGAACAGCACCACTACAAAATAATGAAGGATCTTCTCTTTTGAAAGCAAAAAACTACATTTAAAAGTTTGTTAAAAGTCCTTTCTTCTGAGGCAGAATTAGGCACTCAGCTTATGTATATATACATATATCCCAGCACAGCAGTGACCAGCAGCAATGCTTACCATAAGTTTACCGGAAAAAGGCTGCCACACCAGCTTTCATCAATTGGAAGCACACAACTGTCCTTCCCACAATTTAAAGCATATTATACAAATCCTCAAAAATTCTGAACATGTAGTAACTTAGCAAATTAGTAAGCTGGCATCCTCTCCTGACCTCTTCTACATTCATCAATATTAAGTCCAAAATCAAGTATTACAAAGACATATTTTGCAGCAAAGTTCTGAGAACTCTAGCCCTACCCATTGTGTTTTCAAACATACATTTTAAGTGCACTTAAGAGTTACTTACTGAGCTCCCCTTGGTAGTTCCATAACAAAGGATAAGTTTTCGGTAATTGTAGATACGAACTTCTGAAAACAGGTTTAAGTGGTTGGGTATGTCTTTGAAGAAAGGAGGCAAAAGACAGTGAGAAAACCACAGTAATATGTAAACATGTAATTTTCATAAACAGGAGGCAATTTCTGTACCTGGTAGGGACCATGCAAACTCAAGGACACATTCATACAGCCGAGCGATACTGTTCCAGTCATTAAGGAATGTCTCAACAACTTTGCGACCTCCAACTGGTTCAGACAACTGGTTTTCATATGTCAGGTAAACATGACGGGTTGGTCCTGCAGTGTGAGGAGATGGTAAACACTGATTAAACTAGTGGTTCCTATACTGTGGTTTATAGTCTATGAGTGAACTGTAGCAAATGACCAAGAAGTACATTTAAATAATAAAAGTGCATCAATTCAGCAGTCAAAAATTTTTTTCAGGTACACTGTAGTTTGCTAGAAATCTTAGGAGCAGATAGTTGCCCAATAACTCCAAGACGTTACTGGAACAGTAACTACAAAGAAGCAAAATGTACCAGTTTTCCTAAATGAAACTTACCTTGCTCCCGAGATGAAGTGCTATTAAGTGGACAGTTTGCAAACACCAGCTCAGCCACCCACGTGCGATTATTTCTACCTTGTAATCGGAAAGTGCAATCAAGAAGAGATCGGTCAAGAGCCTTCTGTGTTTCCTCGTTTACACCTTTACAGGGAGGAATTCTATCAATGATTAAAAAAAAAAAAAGGCAATTAGACACAGTATTTTTAGTTTTGGAACTGTACTACCTTCCAACATTTCCTGAAGGACATCCAAGTCTGGACATGAGAGAATGAACAAATCAACAGCAAAGATGGCTAGACTGCATAGTGAGATATCCTATTCCTCTTCAAGGACCGCAATAAGTGTGCTAGAAAAGCACGCTGAGTTAAGACCAGTTTTTATATGGATCTCTTGAATTGCCCTTATCTCCTGGTGAAGTAAAAGTACAACAATATCAAGCTTTTAAACAGAGAAACAAGACAAAAAAGATGAAAAGTGCACCCTCAACAAGTTTGCCAATAACACAAAGCTGTGTGTTTTAGCTGATACACTGGAGGGAAGGGATAACATCCAGAGGGACCTTGACACGCTTGTGAGGTGAGCTGATGCCAACCTTACGAAGTTTAACCATGGCAAGTGCAAGGTCCTACACCTTCGTCAATCCCAGACACAGCCACAGGCTGGGCAGAGAACAGATTCAGAGCAGCCCTGCAGAGAAGGACTTGGGGGTGCTGGCCTATGAGAAACTTAACATGAGCCAGCTACAGTGTGTGCTCACAGCCCAGAAAGGCAACCGTGTCCTAGGCTACATCAAAAGGATCATGACCAGCAGGTTGAAGGATGTGATCCTGCCCCTCTACTCTGCTCTCATGAAACCTCACTTGGAGTATTGTGTGCAGTTCTGGGGTCCTCAGCATAAAAAGGGCATGGAACCGTTGGAACAAGTCCAGAGGAGGGCCACGAGGATGATCAGGGGACTGAAGCACATCCCTTATGAAGCTAGGATGAGAAAGTCGGGGCTGTTCAGGCTGGAGAAGAGAAGACTGCGTGGAGACCTCATAGCAGCCTTCCAATATCTGAAGGGGGCCAACAAGAATGCCAGAGAGGGACTCTTCACCAGGGACTGTAGTGATAGAAAAGGGGGTAATGGGTTCAAACCTAAAAAGGGGAAGTTTAGATTGGATATGAGGAAGAAATTCTTTAGTGTAAGGGTGGTGAGGCACTGGAGTGGGTTGGCCAGGGAAGCTGTGAATGCTCCATCCCTGGTGGTGTTCAAGGCCGGGTTAGACAGAGCTTTGGGTGATATGGTTTAGTGTGAGATGTCCCTGCCCATGGCAGGGGGTTGGAACTAGATGATCTTAAGGTCCTTTCCAACCCTGACTATTCTATTACTCTAAAATAAGTAAGTTCTGTGGCCACCTGAACTCATGAATGTTTACCTTCTAGAACAAGCTTGCTCTAAGTGTAATGAATTACCTGGCAGTTACCTTAGTACCCAGTAATTTATTCATATCCCAGTGTGAGAATCAAACTCAGTGGACAGACCGAATAAAGCTTGAATAAAAACATCCCACAACTTCTCAAGTCCCTTGAGAATTTGTTCAGAAACTTCATCTATCACCCTTAACTTCAGCTCATAATTCTCAGTACTACTCTGTTCATATGCAAAATTAAAAAGGTAGGGCCTGGTGGAGGTGGACTGAGAGACTGATGCCTTTATATCACTATACGTTTCTTCAGCACAAAAGGATTTAAGAAGGTTTTACTCTAGAAGTCATCTTTGAAGTTAATTTTTTTTATATGTTTTAAACTGTTATAGTCTGCTTTACTTCATAACACAATCCAAAGTTTAAGTGGTGAGACTTGACACAGGCTCACAGAAGTGTGAAAAACTGGCTGGGCTGCAAGGTACACTGCACTGTGGTCAACAGTTGCAGATGCAATTAGTGGGTGGCTGTGGCTAGCATTCCTCAGGGTTACCAGAAGCCAATAATAACTATTTCAATAACCTACACAAGGCAAAGGAATAGCAAGTTTGTAGATGATGCTAAACTGAAGGGAGCACCTAACATGCTGAAGAACAGGGCTTCCATTCAAAGAGACCTCAAATGGGTGGAAGAAAAAGTTAACAGGAACCTCACAAAGTTCAACAAAAATAGGGCAAAGTCCTGCACTTGGGCCCAAATAACCTTGAGCAACAACAGTGTGGGGACTGACTGGCTGGGCAGCAGCTCTGCAGAAAAGGAACCTGGGGCCCTGGCATACAGACTGAACAGGAGTCTGCAGCATGCCCTTGCAGAAAAAACAGACTGATACATCCTGGGCTGTATTAGCCAGGCAATCAAGTAACTAACTCTCCTCTAGTCAGTATTTGAGAATGCTGTGCCCAGGGAGGGCACAAACACCCTTGAAGACTGGAAAACACAGCTGACCAATCCTCCTTGGAGCAGAAAGTTGGAGCAGATGATGTCTTTTTCGGTATTCCTTGAATTTTCATTGGCAGCATCACATACTGGTAATTGTCAAATAACATATCGAGTATGTAGGCCTCTGATCTGATCTAAAATTGCAATTACATGTTGAAGAATCATCACCGTATCTTCCTTAGCACTGCCTTGATTTTAGGACTGAAGGCTGTCAGACTGTTTTCAGACCTTCCCATTTTAAGCTAATGAAGGAAAGGAAATTATAGTTGGCTCTGTGTCTACTCTTATTTTCTTTTCTCCTGTGCTTCTTCATACGAGAGTGCAAGACACACAATAATTAAAAAAACCCCACAAAACAAAACCCCCAAAAGCCAACAAAAAATCCCAAAACCAAAATCCCACCCGATTTTTTTTTACTGTTTCTCTCCAAACAATCCTTTCCTTTCTCTCAAGCATATGTACAGTAATAAAATGAAAACGCAGGAGCACATCCTCTTACTTTAGTAAACGTATTGCATGGCTGAAGCCATCTCCTTCAACTTGTACTCCCTGGTGAGGAATGTCCATATTAGATAACTAGGAATGAACAAGAAAAATGTTATCCCAAGCAAAAAGTCAAACAAATTAACTTTTCAAGCATTCCCCTACCACCACCACCAAGGCTGACAGATGTTTCACATCTTCGAGCATTGGAAACCCAAAAAAGAATCTATGCAAATCTGGTATAAAGCTGCCTCCCAACCCTTCTTGTGACTGTCTTTCATTCTCATTTTTCCTTTTCTCTAAGTTTTTCAAGCTTTTTATGGCACTTGGTATTAGAGAACTAGCTCTAACAAGACCAGAGGAACCAGGCTCAGCTGGCGGGGGAACTCCAAAGAGAACACGTTTGCTGAACAGTGGCATCTAGACAAGAGAATCAGGAGCAGTACAGGAAGAAAGAAACAAGGTATTTTTTTAACACATACCTCCATACGAAGCCCTATAAATGGCATATTTGTATCACACATGGCTACAATATGAGCTAGCACTTTATTGAAGGCACACATTTCTCCCGACCGTTTTGGTTTCTTAGGTTCTATGGGACATGGATCACCAGATAGCTAGAATTAAAATAAAGACAAAGGTACTTGCACATTTGGAAAAGATATCAGAGAATAATCTCACTCATCCAAGTTTCAAATGAATCACACCCTTAGCACAGTCTACTGAAAGGATCTGGTACTTCAGGATAGAAACAATTCAGTTGAAGTAATTTTAAAATCACCTCCTTCCTTAAAACAGTATTTACATATCACTAACCTGTGTCAAGCTGACCCCAGATGTAACACTTATCAGCCCCTGCAAGTCTTTCAAAGACTACACTACATGGCACAAAGTGTATGATGCAGATACCAGCACTCTGTGTATACAAGTTACTCTTTCTACCCCTGCATAGTGCTCTGCCTTGGTTCTTTACAACAGCTGACAAGGCCTGACATGAATTAAAAGACAATTGTTTCAAAATAGTTTCCCAACATCTCCCTAGGGAAGCAGCCCAGAGAACTAAGCTGTAATACAAGCAGGATGTAAGCCACACAAACTTTCGAAACACCACTACTAAAGCTGGTATTGATGCTCATAACATGTGTTTAGCTTTCATGCTCTACAACTAGCCCAATGGCTTTTGAAGCACATACCTTGCGCTTGACACCACTTTTCATTTGTTTCCCACTTTTTGTGTCTAGTACCAACTCTTCAATGTTTGGCTTGAACTGCTGTAGTAAAAGTGCAGTAGCAGGGCTGTCATCTCCTTCAGCATAGCTCACAGAGAGAAAATAGTATTTGTACTCTAGTGCAGTGGGGTGGCCAGGAACATCAAACATCTCTACAACCTATATTAAAACAAAACAACAAATTGAAAAGACCCTCAAGCTGTGAATATGTCTGCATCAGTTCCTATCCTCTCCCTGTCAAAGAAAAGACACAAGTCTTTTTCAAGATATTAGTACTGTGGCTAGGAAAGGGATCCAAGAAGAGAAAGACAATAAACTTTAGTTACTCAGCAACCTTCTCAGCAACCATTCTCTTTATGTTTCCTGAGAGTTTATGTCCCCTCCTTTCTATAAGCCTGACTCCTTAATAAACCCACTGAATAAGAGAATAGAGGGAGAGAGGAGAGTTGAGGATTACATTGGTGACTTGGTTCCTAATGTTAGAGTTAACAGTGCAACAGACAAACTGTCTGGCATATCCATGACTGGGAGCAAAAGACAGAAGCATTTTTCAGCTACTTACAATGTAGTACTGCGGAAGGCGAGTGAGTTTGATAAACAATTTGTGTTTGGAAAGGCTTCCCACTGGATGGCTAGCATAATTAGCTAGTTGAAGAGTTTCATTGCTCACTGTAGGCAGATGCTTTATAGACTGTTTGCAACGCTGCTGTCCAAGCCAGAACCTTGCATTGAAAGAAAGGCATTAGTACCCTGAGGCTGTTTTAAATTATTCTAGTATACTGCTGTTCAGCGCATTAGTGTCAAATTAAGTCAGTCATATTCTAAGTCAACATCTATCATTGCTGCACAAATTATACATGGAAAAATCACACAGATGATTTGTGAGAAGGGTTTGTATTTTCTTATTACTATGTCCATATCTTGTCTTCAGTTTGAGTAAAAGATAGCTGTTAATATAAGAAGAAAAGCCCTCAATTTTTTTTCTGAAAGAACACATACATCTTTATACACTACAGTACGTAATTGCAATATAGAAAACAAAGGGACAAATTAAAACCCATGCAGGTTATAGTTATTTTACAATTAGGGTTCTTCAATTATTTTGGTATGGAAAGGAAAATCTCTGCTCCCATACACTGGTAAGCAGTACAGTAAAAAGTAACCAAAGCTGGACATCACTTTGCATTATGTCATCAGCAAACTCATTCACCTGTGTAAGTCTGGACATGAAGAAAAACATGCAAGGCACCAAATTATTCTAATGTTTCGAACTAAACTTCGTTCTATTCTAATGGATTTTGGCTATAATGAAAGGACAGAAAGCCTAGCTAAGCTTGAAAGGTGCTCAGAAATGTGTGGCTTGGTTTTCAGTTAACCTCCCACTGAAGACAGCAGTGGAAAGTGTGGGTGCTGAGCATCCCTCCATCATAACACACCATGTTTATTCTTGCAGACACGTTATAGCTGTCCTAAAAGACATCTCATGGATCTGTCTAGCTTCCTCAAAAACTGCAGCACTACCCAAGCAATTATCTCAAGTACATAATTTATAACAAAGGGAGGTTGATTAGTTTCTCCAGGGTGCCAGCACTTCATGCGTCATCATGCTTCTTTTAGAAGCAAAATTCTTCAAATAGAGGTTTCACCCTGCAATTAACTCAGAGTACTGGGAATTTCCAGAATGACAGAGCAGGTGGAACTTAAGTTTTTATGCAGATGCAAATCATATTTGTATTACTTGCTACAACCTCTTTTGGGAGCCAAATGTATCTTGTGCTTAAACCTCAGGGCTGTACAGAAGGAAGATTAGAGCTTTAAACCAGCAAGAGCTGAAGTATTAGCAGATAAATGGGTATTACTTAAATCATCCTAGGCCACTTCCTGGTTTATCCTCTATATTGTGAGAAGGGAGATGTTCTTGCTAAGAAACAAGCAGTTCAGTGGTAGAAACAGGGTGGAATAAAAGAGATAGAAAATAAACATGAACACAAAATGAGATTCTCAGAAAGCAAGTCATCTGCTACTGACTTAAAGTGAAAAGACTTCATGCAGAGTATGTGCATACCAATGCGTGAGGCTATGTGAAAAGGGGCTAAAGGAAGGCTATGGAATCAACTCCCAGCAAAACCAGGATTTCCACCACCCACTTAGAAGTCATGGAAAATACTTCAGGTTGCTTAGAACACTGAGAAAGTATATGCCCTATTGTGTAAAACACAAAGCCATGCAAGTGTGATCATCCAAAATACAAATATGGCAATTCATTTTATGAAAACAAAGTGAATCATTCAAGTCACTTACTTGAGCTGCTGGAGGCAAGGAATGATACGTTTCATATCATCATTAACAGACTTCTCTATGTCATCAAGTGTCAGTTGATCTGCAAGAACATCAGGTAAATGAATGGTCTTAACATCTGCATGTACAACAATTCTGACTTTTTTAATGTCTTATCTAATTTAACAATTAATCATAGAACAGCCCAGGCTGGAAGGTTCCTTGAAAGATCACCTGGTCCAACCTTTCATGGGAAAGGGAGCCTAGAGATTACCTAACACCTTGAAAATCTCTTGTGATGGGAACTCCACACATCCCTGTGAATAATTGTTTTCACTGTAAAAAAATTTTTATATTGAGATGAAACCTCTCCTGTTGCAATTTGTAATTGCTGCCTCTTCTCTATGTGGCTCATTGTGAAGAGAGAGGTTAATACAAAACAAATGACCCATAACCCTTGTAAAACCACACCAGAATGTTATTAGGCAAATAAACTATACACACTTTCCTTCTTTTTAAGTAATATGAAACCTGAAGTTAACTTCAACAGTTAACTCAAGATGTGTAAGGTCACATAATACAATTCTTAATCAGGCCCATATGAAATGACTGCATCCATTAACAGCACAACCCAGGAATCCCAAGTCACAAAGAATATGCATTGCAACAATGCCTAGTAATATTTAAGTCTGTTGCTCTGGTAAAACATACCTATCTGAACTGGGACTTTTCAGCAAAAAGATTCACTTCCCGGTTCCTTAAACCTTCATCTGCATTACTGTTATTTACTTACAGAACTTTGCAGATTAACAAAATTGTTCACACAAAATTACTTTGGAATGAAGGATTTTTGTGAGATATAAAATATACCCTGCTTTGCACCTACTTACCAACACCATACAGCATTAGTTGAAACATTCCAGAGTGGAGATCGACAAATACATGCAGGCACTCTGATCGACCACAAGGTTCCAAAATTGGAATTACAAGAGTTGGAAGAGCCGTCTCAATGAATGCTAAACAAAAATTTATGTTAATAAGGTTACACAAGATTCAAGCTCATCATACTAAAAATTAGCCCATTATAATCCCAAAACCAGTTTGTTTTTATAGAAGCAATCTTCACTCGCACATTATTACACTGTTAGCATAAACAATAAAGAATCTCTCTGTGAAAACAGTGCTAGTATCAAACCAACAAAAGACAGACAAAATTTGAAGGAGGTTATTAATCCTTTCCAACAACAGTTTAAGCAAAGTCTCATCCAAAGCTAGCTGAAGACACTGCATGATTTGCTTTCAATTCTGAACAAGTTTCACAACAGACAACTTTAAACCTTCTACTCAGACTATAATGCTCTACCAGGTTCATCTATTATACTGCATTTAGAGGTATAATTATTTTACAGTTATCAATACAGAATAATTTAAAGCTCTCCTGTTAATTCTGACCACATCTACCTTTAAATTAAATAAAAAACACGAAAAAATTCTGAAAACAGGAAACAGCAAGAAAAAAGGAAACCATTCCTAGGCACAAATAGAAATACACTTGAAGCAACTTCAGTAGAAAGCACATACAGTTGTCATTAATATTGTAGCTCTTAAGAATGGCTTTCAGCTCCTGGAGTTTTTGATGAGATCTTGCATGGACACTGTCTATTAGGAGTTTTTCTATTGATAGGTGATCAATCTGTAAAAAAGGAGTGCACTTGAGCAAGTTCAAATTTGATGTGTAGACTTTATGCACTAGCATGCTGGAACAAAGCTACTTCAGAATCACTTCAAAAAGAATTTGCTTAGAACTGTGGTGAACCAAGTGATCTACTAACTTGAGTATTTGGATCACTATGAAAGTACAAACAAACCAGCATAAGACTGTGTCTGCGCAGCACGCAGCGGAAGGGATTTTTACAGTAGACTAGAAGAAAATTCAACAGAAAAGATGTTTAACTATGCTATTACCACTGCATGTGTAGACCTACTTGCTCTGGATTAAGGCTGGAGTATTTTCCAACTTAGCATGCATCTGCTTATCCAGTTATAAGAGAAGGGAAAAAAAAAAACCCAAGCAACCACACACCCCCAAAACAACACTCTATTTGAATATGGTTGCTTCTAAAAAAACAAGTATGTGGCTGTAACATGGAATACAACACACTAGTCTTAGTCCTGCTAACAAGGTAACAATGCAGTGAAGATGCAGGAGCAGCCGCTACTAAACCCAGGAGTATCTAAAGGCTTGCATCTAGAGGCTGTTGCACTGTCAACGCTGAAGTTTATGCCACGACTTATATTCACTGAGCCTACTTGTGCAACCTAAATTAAAGCATTTGCATTTAAATCCATCCATATGAGAGTCATATTATTTACACATTTTGAATAAACAAAGCTACAGATTACTGCAAAACACTTTTCTAGTTAACATCACACTGCTTTGGAAACTTTTTAAGGTGAATTAAACTTGAATTTTATTCTAGCATGAGATAAATGCAGAAGAGGTTTACCACAACAGAATCATTCAGAATTTCAGTACATGCTTTTGTACATAACAGAACGATCTTCCCCTAAAGATTAGCTTTCCAAAACAAGGCCCTAAAAATTAAGTGTTTATGCACCCAAAAGAGCATTTCAACTCAGCAGCTGCTATGAGTTAAATCCTCCCCACTATCAGCTACAGGTTCTATAGCTATAACCAATTTTCAGTAGGTTAATGTATAATAACCTCCTTATACAAACACATTTATTCATGCCGTTGTTTTATATAGCACCTTAAATAAATAAAAACAGTGTGCCAGCTACGTCATCACAGCTGAGATAGTATTTCAAACACTACAACAGAAGTGTAAATACCATAACTGATAATTTTTTTAAGCTCAGAGTAAATAGTTATAAAGGGAGTCAGCATTAACTTTGACAAATCTCAAATTTACAATAGCCTTGGATCTTAAACTACAGACTGTAGGTCTGATTTAGTGACTTAGATTACATCAGCTCCAGTGGAACTTCAGCAGATATTCTAGATAAAGCATATTTTCCTAGATTTAAGCATAAATACAGCATCTTCACTAAATTAACTGCGTATTTAATAGCCTAAATGTGCTAATTTAGGTTATTAAATGAGTCAATTTAGTATATGTTTACTATACTAAACTAGACTTTCTACTCTACAAGTATAGTAAAAGGCTACTGTGGTCCACTAAGTTTCCCACATGCCTCTGCAGCCCAAACATACGAAGTTTTTGCATTCACCATGTAGAGACTTGTCTGTCAAACCTGGTAAACAAGATAGGCCAAGAGGCTCAAATACAAAGTATGTACAGTAGGTGAAGGCTATTGTCAGTAGAAAGTTTTGTAAGACAGGCCACATGATGTAATCTAGTCAGTAATAGTGTAAACCCAACCTTCACTTAACACTTGTAACAAGCACACTGTGAATGCTCCACCACTGGCAGTGCTCAAGGCCAGGCTGGACAGAGCCTTGGGTGGCATGGTTTAGTGGGAGGTGCCCCTAGATGATCTTAAGGTCCTTTCCAACCCTAACTATTCTATGATTCTATGTTAGCTTTCCTGCACAAGATTTCCACATTATAACACAAGATTTCTGAAAGCAAATAGCACTGCTGGGTTGCCAACTCTAGTAACATGGGGAAGCTGACTTTCAGAGGAAGTTTATGCAGCATCTCTGGGAAGATTAGAGCCAGTTTTTCCTTTTCCTGTCTATAAAGCATTTCAAGCCAAACACTAACCAAAAGTGAAATTCTGTTGCTCTTTCCCCCAGCCTCAGCATTCTGTCTTGTAAGTGGTATATAATACACTGTGAAGTAGGTGTAATTTTCCACATGAAGTAAGGGCCAATTAATTTGTAACAGCAATTTTAGGTCCCAATATAAACACTAACCAACACAACCTAGTCAAACTGTTCACTAGAAATCTTAGAAACACCTCTTTAAATAGAATCAAAGAGAAACAATCTGACAGTGCAAAGGATTTTTATGGTTCTGATTTTTAAAACTAGATGCCTACTGCAAAGCAAAGCTTTACCTTCATGGCTCTTTCTATCAGCTTGGAATCACAGGCTGGCAGTGGAGGCTCATGAGATATTTGTAAGGGTTTTGAGACATCAGTTTCATCAATCTTAACAGTGACCTTATGAACAGATGCAGTCCCTGTTTTCCTTCCAAGCACCTGTTGACTTAAATAATTAAACCATGTAACTGGAAACAGTAGAAAATGTGTTTTTCAGTAGCTAATACTTGAATTTGAGAATTCTGGTTAAAAATAAGACTATGTCAGCTGAAATGAAAAAAACCCAAATTTGTTTTACATTTTAGTGCAGAACTGATGGTAAACTATAGACACATAAAGAAGTTTTAGATGGCTGCAAATTAAACACCATCAGAAGAGCATTTGGATTGTTTTTTTTCCTAAGTTTTATCAAGTGCAAGTCAAGCAATAGTGAAAGACTGACAAAGAAGTAATTTAGATGTTCACATAAATACAAGCTGTGTTATATCAATTTTTCTCCAGTACATTAATGTACATCACTCAGTTCAATGTAAGTCAAGCAACATGTTTACGTACTTAATTACAAAATTTAGGAGTCTCATATAAAAAAAAAGTATATTTCTGAAAATTATGGATCAAGCTTAAGAAATGAAACCCCTCCTTTTATTTGTTTTGTGCTAACAGCCCTTTTAGAATCAACTTACTTCCAAACAGAGAGCGAGAGACATTTCCCTGCATGATACCGCTCCACTTGTACAAGGTCGCCCCAGCGCTCCCGAATCAACATTAGTGTTTGTGAATGCAAGACTTCTAACTGAAGTGCTAAGCAGAAGGAGTCTAATGAACTGCGTTAAGAAAGTAAGACTTCCCAAAAGTCTGTGCACTACATAAATCTATTTGCCACAAAAATGGACAGCAGCCATTGCGGAGAAGGACGTGGGGGTGTTGGCTGACAAGAAGTTCAACATGAGCCCGCAGTGTGTGCTCGCAGCTCAGAAAACCAACTGTACGCTGGGCTGTATCAAAAAGAGTGTGACCAGCAGGTAAAAGGAGGTGATCCTGCCCCCCTAACTCTGCTCTCATGAGACACCACTTGGGAGTACTGCGTACAGTTCTGATGTCTCAAAATAAGAAGGACATGGAGCTGTTGGAACAAGCTCAGAGGACGGCTGGAGCACCTCCTGTATGAAGACAGGCTGAGGGAGTTGGGGCTGTTCAGGCTGGAGAATGCTCGTAGCAGCCTTCCAATATCTGAAGGGGGCCTACAAGAACCTTGAAGAAGGACTCTTCATTAGGGACTGGAGCAATAGGACAAAGGGGAAGTTCAGGTTAGATATAATTAAGAAGTTCTTTACTGTGAGGGTGGTGAGGCACTAGAACAAGTTGTCCGAAGAAGTGGAAAATGCTCCATCCCTGGCAGTGTTCAAGGCCAGGCTAGACAGGGCCTCAGGTGACTTAGTCTAGTGCAAGGTGTCTCTGCCCATGGCTGGGGGCTTGGAACTAGATGACCTTTAGGTCCCTTCCAACCCTAGCCATTCCATAAAAGTCAGACAGGATGCTGTCTGAAAACACACTAAAGTTTTTATCCAGAGATACTAATCCAGAGATAAAGACATATAAATATCAAACCTCTTATCTAGGGCAAGGTGTTAGACAAAGAGTGTCACAATAGTTTTGTTTCATAGATTTTAGCTCTGATAATGTTTTAGGGAAAAGAAGATTACTAACAAAGAAATTTAATTCACCCTATAGTTACCACTAACCCCGTCTCCCATGGTCATCCTAGAAAAACGTGATCCTGTTTTGTTTCTGCAGAAACTGTTTCACTGAAAACTGTTTCTCATTGCCAAAAAATATACCCTTTGCACGTAACAAATAACTTCCTGCACATACTGCATCTCATTTTTCACACAGGTGCAATACATTTAGCACACCATCATCACCTCACTGCAGTTCTTGGTAGCAAGAATTGTCAGCTCCCATGCCCTCCAAGTCAGCACTGTACTCTATCCCTGATATAAGCACATGCAGCCAGCTGCTGCTGGACTGACTTGGCACAACCTGCCGTCCTGAGTACCCAACCTCTACCTTTGTTGATTAAGTGTGTGAAATCAAATTTTACATGCTGGCACCTGAGCATAACTGTTTCCAAGGCTATCATTTTTACTCCACATCCAGATGTTTCCCCCTAGCTTAACAGGGAATCCATCTTTCTTGACTTCCAGCTACTAGGAAGAGCAAGGCTACATGAAAAAGCTTATTCAGAAGCAACTTTCAGAAGGATACGCAGACAGTTGTACATGTCCTGAAGCGGCTTTTCATCAGCAAACAGCCTTGACTGGACCAACTGATGGATGAAGTTGATCTGCATGCTGTGAACCAAGGCTCGACCATCTATCATGAATTTAAAAACAAACAAACAAACAAATCCCATTAGAGATCAGAAAACTGGGCTTTTAAATAACTAAATGAATTCATAAATTAAAAAGAAAAAAACCCAACAATTTCCATACCAGAATTTCTAATAAAATAACAAAATCCTTGGTTTACTCTAGAAATATCAGAGTACAACACTGACAGTCTAATTGTTAGGTATTAAAAGCATATAAAGCAAGGTTAAAACAAGAAAAGTATATACAGTGTCATTATCTAAGTTGCGATATGCAAAAGACCCAGTATAAGCAAGACTTATACAACATCAGAGATGAATATCATGTTGAAAAGGAAGTGTCAACAATTGATTATTTTTTTTACCACCAGTTTCCTTGTCTTCAACCAAGATTTCCAGTTTGAGAAGGCGCCAGGGGATGTCAGGGTCGTCACCCATCACTGTCAAGGTGGCCTCAAACTCACCCTCAACTCGGAACTTCACACGGCCATTGGCTAAGGAAGAAAATAATGCTTTATTTCAGTCAGTCTCTTAAGATCGCAGAATCATAGAATGGTTTGGGTTTGAAAGAACCTTAGAGATCATCTAGTTCTAACCCCCTGCCATGGGCAGGGACATCTTCCACTAGCCCAGGTTGCTCAAACCCTGTCCAACTTGGCCTTCAGTCACCTCAAAACATCAGCGCGATAGTTTCCGGCACTCACAATGGATTACTGCCCTATGGTTTCTGCTCTGTAGCACCTTTTTCTGTGCAGCTCTGAAGATTTCACAGTTGCTTCTGCATTAGAACCAGCGTCAACAAGCAGCATGGACACATGTACCAAACCATCCTGAACAGCAGTACTTCAATCACAATAACTTGGTAACACTTGCGCTACTATAAGACAGAGTAACACTGAGCTGAGTACCAGCCTGACAAGTTACACAAATAAAATGTCTGGCTTAATCTTTCCAAGTCTTCGCTACATCAATAATGAATACTTAAAGCACTATTCAAAAGAGGTTCAGAACCTGATCTCAGCCTGGGCTGCAACCTAGCCCCGGAAGCACATCTCATTGCAAACTATTTATTTAACATCACAATATTTTAACTCAGTTTTCATGTGAGGAAGATGATGTTTTCCATAATTCATATACATGTGCACAAAAGCAAAGATTATGCACGTTATCTAATCAATATATACATCCTCACACCTTTGTGGGCAGTGCTCTTGGTTTCAAGAGCTGGGAACAAAGACTGTCCAATTTACATAAGCAAGGTCATAAAGAGAATGAGTGGCAGAGCAAACTATTTAGTACAAGTCCTTATTACAACCTATTGGCCAGCCTTCTTCTCTGTCACTTAACAAAACATGCCATATACAGCTGCAATTATAGACATACAGAAATATTCCTATAGAAATTTTAATCACTTAAACTCACAAAGTTTCATTTTCAAAAGCATCTCAGGCATGCTTTTAAAACAAATCAAAGCCCAAACCAAAAATAGTCACTGAAATACTTAATCAACTGAAAAATCTGAAGAGCTCAGACATATCCATGTACGGTTTTGTTAGACAAAAATGGCTCTTAATGGTAGTACTGCAAACATTCACATAGGGACAAGTGAAAACTATACTCATCAATTTAAGTCTGTGAGATAAGGTTTACACATGGCTAACCTTCTCTTAGTTCAGTGGAGTAGGTTCATTCCTGCCCTATTCTCTGTGATTCTGCAATAACCTAGTCCAGTTCATAGCCATCCTTCCTGTAAAAACGATCATCTTAATATCTACCACTACTAGGGCTAAAAGAAAATAGGGATCTGAAAACAGATTAAGAGATGTGACACTGTAGGGAGGCACAGAACAAAGGGCAGGCACAAATACCAACAATTCTATGCATGAAGATGAATACTGAAACTGATTTAAAAAGCAATATTAGAGTGACTTGTTTAAGATAAGGTTCAAATGAAGACTTAACAGTTTAATTAAGTTGCATTTTAAAATAAGATAAAGCAGTTACATTGTTAGGCCTAAGATTCTTCCATAACACATCTGCTGAAAGAGCAAGACCATGTCTACAACCTTTTGCCATTACCTGCAGAGGATTTCTTCCTGAAAATAAAAAATATTTCAGCAGTATTAACAGTGCTCTCACTTTTCAAAAGAGGAAAACATAGTTTGATGTCATATAGAAACAGGCTTGAAGCCTTAACAGATGAGCATGCCTAATGGTTGCAGTGAAGCTGCATTTGTTTTATCACTAAAGCAACAATTTTAAATCAGCCTGCAATAACGTGTTCTTCGAAAAGTAATTCCAGTTCTTACCAACTGTAAGATTTGCCAGCTGTGGAGGGAGATCTGTAGTCACTAGTCGATGTCGAAGTATCTGGTTTAGCTGATGAAGTGTGGTTTGTTTCTCACTCTTTGTTATTGGGTCAGGAGGGATTATTTTATCCTGTCAGAATAAACACAAATAAGTCTGCATATCTTAAGCATGTGTAACACATCAACAATAGCAATGGCAAAAAACTAACCAGACTAGAAGTCTGAAAATATAAATACTACAGGCTGCTATACACAGAGTGATATTTTGTATCTTACACTCAGATTTGCTTTCTACTTGATTACATTTTACCTGAGACTGACCACTGAATAAAACTGACCAGTTTGGGTCAAATAAATAAATTCGGGGCCTTACATCAGGCTAAACTTTTTTTTAAATACTAAGATTTGAAAGTCAATCCATATCTGTAGCTACAGATCTAAGTCACAGGCACAACTACTTATATTACTCCAAAAAATCTTGTTATTCTGCATTTTAACAGTAACAAAAGACAGAAGCATTAAAGAGAACTTTTAAGTATTTCAGTACATCTCTAAATACAGGCAAAACCTCTAAGAACAACAGATGTCTGTATCTCCTTTTCACACTTCATTTTTCTAGGATGGAGGCTTAGCATGTGCAAATATTTAAAGAACCAAGGAAGAAAAGTTGCTACTTTACTCATCCTAGAGCAGAACTAGTTTAAATGGAGAGAATGTTTTACTGGGAAACTTGTTCAAATAGGAAGCACTCTGCATGAGAAAACTGCCTCTACAGAGACTTGGCACTAGGCCTGCGTTAAACTACAGTTCCATTTGCACGTAGATAATTAGTTTCATTAACATGCATTTGATACTGTACAGGGAATTTCCCCACCCCACCCCCGATGTATGGTGGCATTATTTACCCTAATGCAGGTAGGCAGACGTGGGTATGATCCAGTTGTCAGAACATCAATAGCATATGGGATAGCAAAACTAGGCAGACGAGCATGAACCAAAGCATCTCTAGCTAGCGATGCCAGACGATCAGCAGTGTCCACAAACAGAATAGCTTGTTGATCTAAAAAACTTGATATCATCTATCAAGGGCAAGGAGGGAAAAGAAAAGAAATTAAAGGGGGAAAAATAAAAAGTAGGTGGGCAAAAAAGAATGCAGAAATCAATGTCCCATTACATTCGGTTCATTCAGTGCATGTAACTAAGATGATTTTATCTGTCACTTCCAATACAAGTAATTGGATCTTTAAAATGTGGAATTAAGATTCTGCCCGTTTCTTAAATTCATATACAAGGACACTTTAAATCTGCATGCCATTATTGATGCTGTGGAGGATCTATAAAGCCTCACAGCCCTTTATCTGATGATTGCTACTGGAATGCAACTATACTTGTTTGTAAGCACTAGGGGCTTGGTTTTTGCAACATTCTGGACTTTATTCTTATTTAACCAAGAACAAGATGAAAGTGATAATAAGAACTAACACACTGACCATCATCTTCCCTGTGCTATTACCTAACCCCAAAGCACTCTGGAAACTCTATCTAGACAAGCATTTCATCTTTTGCCACTCATGAGTTTTTAGGAACACGAACTGTTAAAAAGATTACACAGCTTTAAACAGGAAGAAACTGGTTATAATTTAATATTTGCTTGCCTATGAAATAGGCTTTTTAATTTCTATAGTGAGCAGAAGTTAGGATGTACAAAAATTCCATATGACTTAAGAGATTATTTAATACCAAACTCTGTTGCAAACTTACCGCACATTTTTCCACCTTTCCAGCATTATTAGCCCATTTGACCAAGGCTAACAAACGAACAAACAGCTGACGAGTGCGACTTGCAAACTGCACTATTTCTATTTTTCTGGAGAAAAAGCATATGTAAAATCAGCGCTCAATTTATACCAAAAGCTGCACTAAAACTATGCCAATAAAAGAAAAAGCTGTAATGATAACTTCCAATTGTGCTAATGAAGGCATCACTAATATATGGTTTGTTTGATTAGAACAAGGAAAAAGCTCAGTGTTCTGAATATCTAAATACTAACAACATACATAGATTCTAACTGACCAAGGCAGTCTGGGGAAACAAAAAAGCATACTCACATGAATTAATTGCTAATTTTAAGAGAAACAATTCCACAGTGAACTCAACTGAACTATTTTTATACCTTTCACAGGATTACAGCAGGGCTTATGGTTGAGTTTAAAGCAGATAAGGCAATATACCAAAGAGTTAAAGGACCTGGTAGTAACATTACAGTGACACAAAAAAACCCCCAGAAATAAATAAGATACTGTACAAAATATCACTGTAGTAATTCTAGGACATCTTTATGCAGTATGTTACAATATACTACCATTTTGCCAGGAAACTGGGAGGGTGGGGAGGGTGGCAGAGAAGACCACAAAAAACCTCCACCCTATTTCTTTCCATTCCTACCTTGCAAAGAAATTTGGATACGAATGAATTACTTAAAGTCAATATTCCTCCCACCTGCTTTTTATGAGGCAGTCAAAATGAGGCAATGTATGTTTGCATGTCTTAGGAGTTAGTTTTCATAGAAGAGAACATAAAGGAAGCACACCCAGATTTTTCCCCTTCATTACAGGTCTATATTGTAGACGCATTAGACAAGACATGCAGATCCATGATGCAGATCTCTAACACCATACACTCTGAAATACGATTTCATCTACTGTTTATAGAAGTTTTTCTCCCTTTCTACATGTTCAATTCACTAATATCACCATGGTTTTCTAGTTACTTTGAAAAACACCCAAACTGAAGCTTTTTTCCTGATGGGGTTTTCTGGACTAACAAAAATGTGGACAAAAAGAATATTAATCACTGCAACAGATACTGGCATCACACCTTCTGATCCTAATCAGGAAAACACATATTCATAACATAGATAGAGCCTGTTTCTGCTGGAAGTTTTGGTATAATGAGGTTAACTGTTATGTGTAGTAAGTAAAGCATAATCTGCTTGTAGCATATGAACATTTAGGCCAGAAGCACAGCCAATACCATCTGGTCCAGTTTCGTGCATTACATACTAAAAACATCATCCAAGAACTTGGGCATTAAGCCATTAACTTCTCTGTGTCCTACAGCATGAGTTTTAAAATGGCATTCAGCCCAATATTAAATTTTCAAGTGGTGGACACATCGCTGTATGTAGATACTGCTTGACCAGCTATGAAAACATGCTAACAACTTCAACAGATTCCAAAAGACTTTATGGGATTTGAAAGATTTCTACAGTGAGACTTAAGAAAGCCAGTAATTTCTGAGACAAACTCCATATAGAAATTGCTGAAGTCTAGGAATTACGTCAGTCAATGTGGTGAAAATAGCACAATAGCAAGAAAAATTCAAACTGATGTTCTGTAACCAGAAATCAAAAGTATATCTTCCTTCCTCCTCCACCAAAAGAAAAAAAAAAAACAAACCAACAGAAAAAAGCACAGCAATTTAAGAATGAAAATGACTGATAAAACTATACACAGTATTTCAGTAACTGTTCCGTTAATATCACATACATGAAATTATAGAAGACTTGTTACTTCTACTTTGCAGAAACAATTGTACTGCCTCCCTTTGTCCTTCATTATAGATACAGGATACTGTGCTGGGCTGCACAAAAGATTTTATTCAAGGAAGATGAAACAAGGGGCGATAAGGATTAGCTACAGTAGAAGAATAACAAGTTAAGGACCACCTAAGCAAGCTTGACATACAAAAGGCCATTAGACTGGGTGGAATGCATCCAAGGGTGCTGAGGGAGCTGACCGATGCCACTGTAAAGTTGCTCCCTATCATTTTGAAAAGGCAACAGTGACCTAAGGTCTTGATGACTGGAAAAAGGCAAACAAAGCAAACATCATGTCCTTCTTCAGGAAGGATCTAGGGACCTATGGGCCAGTTGGCCTAGGTTCAGTTACTAAAATTTATAGAACAAATCCTTCCAGAAGCTATGTCCACATAAATAATGGATATCAAAGAAGCCTGGGAACAGCCAGCACAGATTTGCCAATGGCAAACCATTCCTGATCCACACAATTGCCTTCAACAGGATTATCGAGGGGAAAACAGAAAATGCATCTATATTGACTTCTGCACAGTTCTTGATCAGACCTCGCATAGCATCCTTGAAGCCAAGCTGGCGAGTTATGGTACGGGTAAGTGGACTGCAAGGTAAGGGTAAAGGTAAAGTAAACTGGGCGGACTGCCACGAATGAAAGGCTGTGACCGGCTACCACTTGGGTTTCTTTAACGCTGGTTACTAGCACTGTTTCTTGAGGGTCAATACTGGGACCAATACAATTTAACACCTCCATCAATAATCTGCATGTTGTGAAGGAATGCACCCCTTGGAAGTATGAAGGTAGGAGCAGAGAGACCTCAGCTGATTGCAGGAACTGGCTGGCATGAACATCATGATGTTCAGCAAAACCACATGTAAAGTCCTGCATCTGGACACAAACAATCTCATGTAACGGCACAGGGTGGGTACTAAGGTGCAGCTGGGCAGCAACTCCGCAGAAGTGGACCTGGGGGTCCTGGTGGATAGTTGAACAGGCATTAGCAATGTGCCCTTGCAACAATGACAGGCTGCATTAGCACCAGTGCAGCCTAGGCCAAGGAAGGCAATTATTTGCCTTGAGTCAGCATTTGTGAGACTACATCTGAAGCACAATGTCCGGCTTTATACTCCCTAGCCAAGAAAAATACTGCCCTACAGAAGTGTGTCAGAGGCTGGAACACACAATATACAAGATGGGGCTGAGGAAGTTGTGTTTGCTTCTGCTTGAGAAGGCTACTGTGAGATGGTACTGCCACCTTCAAATATCAAAAGGGGCATTATAAAGAAGGCAGAACTAAACTCTTCTCAAAAGTGCAAAGAGCTGAGGGATAACAGCCACAAACTAAACCAGTAATAACTAGTTAGACATGAGGAAAACAAAGAAACACAGTGACGCAATAAAAGATTCAAGTAGGATGGCTAGAAAGGTTGCATGATTTCCATCCTTGAAGATATTTAAAACTCAACTGGATGCGACCCTGACTTTGAAAGTGTCTTTTACTCTAAGCAGAGGGTTGGACTAAGTACCCCCAAAGTACTATTTGAACCAAAATTATTATCCATGTCTATGAAGGAGTGAAATAACAGTCATTTTGTCATTAGAAAAGAACAGAACTCAATGTTTCACAAAAACTAGCTCTGTAATTGCATGGTTACTGAAGTCATGAACAACATGTTTTTACAACAGCTCTGAATGCTTTTTTTTTTTTCCCCGTTTTTAATCTTGTGCAGAGTCCTTACTGTGAGTTTAAGAAGTAACTAACTACTACAAAATCAGCAGGGAAACTGTCTGGTTTTAGGAAAACAGCATGTTTATATGGTTTCTGGAAGTACTTTAACAACACTTCTCTTTTCAATACATCTCATCAGGAACCGTTCATTCAGGAACCCAGGTGGAAAGTTTTACCTTACATTTCCCCACAACAGAAGATAGGGCCTTACAAAGTCGCTATAATCCAAGCGCCAGTTAAATCTTCCTGAATCACAGAATCAACTAGATTGGAAAAGACTTTTAAGATCATCAAGCCCAACCACATATATTATACAGCCATTACTGTATTTATGTGAGTTTCCCACATAATACATTTTATTGGAGAATAAAAAGGGAAAGAAAGAATACAGAGCAGAAAGAGGTCTTCGTCACCAAAAAGCTCCTGGATTTACCCAAGGACTCAGCATTATTGGTTTTACACAATGGCACTGATGCTTTTTTTTTCAATCCAACCACTTCCTTCTTGTTGCAAGAGTTATTTATTCCTAACATTGATAACTAATAAATGAGCCTTCAGAAAGAAGAGCAAAAAAATACTATGATGCACAATTTCTTGTCAGTTTTTCTCGCTACAGCATTTAGCTAGGCACGGTAGTAATGAACTTAGATTTTATGTGAACTTTATTAGAGGATAATACCATCACATCTTCACCAAAGTATGTATGCCATGTCACCAGGCTAGCCTGAAGAAACAGAGCTTGAACTACTGCTGCCATTACAGCTCTCAAAGTTAGGAAAACCAGAATAATCTGGATAATTAAACTACATTCCTTTCAGATTTCCTCCAAGAGCTGGAAAGCCACTTCACCAAGAAGAATTGCAAGTCAAAGCTAACACGCATATGAATATTTAATTTCAAGACAATCTCAACTGCAGAACATTCTTTGTAATTATTGAAGGCTGTCTTGTTTTTTCTCTTATCTGTAATACATTGTTACTCCAGACCTGTGTGCCTCACAAAGTAGATTCCAGCTTTACCAAGAAATGCTAAACGTCCAATGAGAGAAGCCTCCCCACCAGGACAAGGGAGCTCTAGACCAAAGTTGAATGTAATTTCCTCAGCAAGTAGTGTGATAATTAAAAACAAACAAACAACAAAACACACATTGTTTCTTTTTGTAAACTATGATACATAAAGGGGCACAAGGAATCCCAGGTTATGACTCCCTGAAAATGGGATTAATTCCACAACATGTTTTAAGAGCTCTGGAAGATCTGAGATAACTGTACTAATGACCATTATGCTACACAGAATTCTGCATATTCTTTACTAGCATTCCTCAGAATAGCATAGCTACTGCATGCCTCCAAAGAAAGCTAGGTCAATCAGCATGTCAACATAAATAGAGGAAACAATTTTCTGACAAACTCCATAAAATTTATTCAAATAAAAAAACAGTAAATCAGGATATTTCATCTTGGGGGGTGAGGGAAAGGCCTGTTTTGGTCTCCTGCATTTGTTCTCTAATAACCTTCACAATCCAAAACCACACAGAAGTAGAAAACAGCACTCATGATAAGAAACATGGAAAAAAGCAGAAGAGAGGCGTTTACCTTGTTTTCAGTGTTGAACTGCTTCCTCCGAACAAAAAGTTTCTTTATCACACTAACTAATATCTATTTAGCTTCTTCAGTTCCCTTTCACATCAACTTTACTGTCACTTCATTGCTTCAAGAGTCATTAAGAGAAAAATGCCTGTAACAGAGCTCACCTACTGTAACAGCAACAGTATGTTACTGAAGAGTGCAACAAAAGCAAAAAGCGAGACAACAACAAAACCATAACCCAACAAAAACTAATACTGGCATTGATGCCGAGAAAACTCTTGAACCTGTGTAGTGACAGCAAGAGATAGAAGGCTTATTTTCTTGCATGAAGTCTAAAAGTAGGAGAAAAATATTGTATTTAAAAAGTTCTATATTAATCTTAATATCCTGAAAGTTCTGTATTTTAACATGCATTACAGATTGTCTTCTTGTAACTCACCGCTCCATGTCAGTCTTTCTTGGTAATCTGCATAAGGAAAAAAAAAAGCCATATTATAAATTGTTTATTACATTTCAGACTACCAGAAATCTTGCTAGTACCCTTCAACTAAGTACAAGAAGAAATTCCACATACCTATAAAGAGCATGTCAAAATTCCTATGATTGGAAACGTTTTGTAAATGCAGTGAAATTACATGTTTGATAAAGGAAGTAGTTTGGCAGCCCTAGAAAGCAGCCTCATTAAAGGGGGGGAACCCCCAAATAAAATCAGGTGTAGAACAGCACCACAGGACATCTGCCACTACTGTGTGCCAGGTAAGCTGGAACCGGTCAAATTAATTTTAAAGCTTGATGAAGTGTGCTGAAATCACAAGAGTTGTACTAATCTAATGAGCCACACAATATCACTGCCGTGCTTTGTAACTGATGACTTTCACTAAGCATCCAAGAGTAGAGTTAACTTAATTCATGGCAGTAATCCCAGAACATCTGTAGCAAGTGCCAAAATATGCTGTTTCCCGAGTTGTCTGAAATGAGGTTCTCTCCTCTTTTTAATCAATCTAGAAGTGGAGAAATGGCATACTCCAGAAATATCAATGACCTGTGTGACTAATACTACTGCAGTACCGTATTTCTGTAATGTTCCACAGGTATCACTGGCATCTCATTTAAAAAGTAATTTTTTTACTCTAGGTCTAAAATAGCACTAAGCTGGTGCTGGTAAAAGAATGAGAAATTTTGTTGGAGGGAAGGAGAAGACTTTGCAGCTGGGCTTTCTACTAGCCAAGTCCATGCTTTAAGGGGAAAAATCTAGCTCACTCTGCCTTTGGAGGGGATATCACATAGGTTATAAACTACTTGGTGAATCAAAATGCCTGAAGCATTCCTCATGTGCTGTTCCCACCACACATTTTATTTTGCATCTTAATTACTTACTGAAGTCAAAAGGACCTCCTTTACACCTTAAAACAAGGATAAAAGACATCACAGGCACATGCTCCTAGAAGGATGCACACAGTACCAATTACTGTCTGCACATACCATAAGCACACAGGATGCTTCCTGAACAGCATTTCAGAAGTTCTTCCAAAGCAAAATTCTAAAACTAAAACTCCTCATCCTTTCCAGAGTTTGAACACTCTCAAAACCAAGTCAAACAAAACTGTTTGCCTTCTTACCAGATATGGTATTTTATGAGAACTATACCTATCTTTTTTCTATTTGTTCTCTATGTCACTTCTTAAAACATACAGGTTCCCCACAAGAACCTCTAAGGTTAAACAAAGTAAAAGAGAAATAGATTTATTCAAAGTACAGATGCTTTCAGGAAAGTTTTTCTTGGCCCAAACACATTCCTTTGTTTTGCCACTTCAAACACAACAACATCAGCATAGTCGATTACAAAGTAAATGCAAACAACTTACTTAGCTGTTTGCAATCAGATGATATTTTTAAAAGTGCACAAGTAACTCATGGAGTTGCAGCATTTGAAAATATCTCGGTTTCACTTGTTTCAGTTTTGTGTATCCTGGTATCAGTACAAACACCACTGCTGGGTTTTCTGACAGTGACTTGGAGGCAAACTTAAGCTTTTGAGAGGACAACCTGCATCAGGCTGCCTACTACTCCCTGTCATCATTTTCTTAGTTTGGGTTTGAAAGGACCTTAGATAACATTCAGTTCCAACCCGCCCTGCCGTGGGCAGGGACACCTCATACTAGACCAGGCTGCTTCAAGTCCCATCCAACCCGGTCCTGAACACTGCCAGGGAATGGGGCATGCACTACTTCTCTGCATAACCTGTTCCAGGGCTTCACGATCC
>JANRGW010027184.1:0-23560 GCA_024733675.1 Psilopsiagon aymara | reverse complement strand
CAGGAGAATCTGCTCCAAGATTTTACCAGGCACAGAGGTGAGGCTGACTGGTCTGTAGTTCCCCAGCTCATCCATTTTCCCCTTCTTGAAAATGGGGGTTATTTTTATCTTTTCCAGTCATCAGGAACTTCACTTGAGTGATGATTTTTCAAATACGATGGACAGTGGCTTAGCAACTTCATTTGCCAGCTCCTTCAGGACCCACACATGGATTTCATCAGGTCCCATGGACTTGTGCATGTTCTGGTTCTTAATATGGTTTCAAACCAGATCCTCTCCTATAGTTGGCCTAAGATCTTCATTTTTACAGTCGTTGCTTCTGCATTCCGAGACTTGAGTGGTGTGGTCAGAGCATTTGCCCGTGAACTCTGAGGCAAAGAAGCCGTTAAGAACCTCAGCCTTCTCCAAATCCAGGGTAGCCTGTTCTCCCAATAGCTACCGGAGGGGGCCCCCGTTGTCTCTAGTCTGTCTTTTATTTGCTACATACCTATGGAATCCCTTCCTGTTACCCTTCACATCCCTAGCCTAAGCTTTCCTAACCTGGTCCCTAGCTTTCTTGACAACATCCCTATATTCTTCCCAGGCCGCCTGTCCTTGCTTCCACCTTTTATAAGCCTCTTTTTTCCCTTTAATTTTCCCCAGCAGCTCCTTATCCAGCCTTGGAGGTCTCCTGGCCCTCCTGCCACACTTCTTTCTAATTGGGAAGCAAAGTTCTTGAGCTTGCAGTAGGTGATCCTTGAACATCAACCAACAGCCTTGGGCCCCCCTGCCTTCTAGGGCTAAATCCCATGGAATCTTACTAAGCAGGTTCCTGAAGAGGCCAAAGTCTGCTCTCTTGGAGTCCAGGGCAGTGAGCTTGCTGCACGCTCTTCTCACTGTCCTGAGGATGTCGAACTTGACCATCTCGTGATTGCTACAGATGAATTTAGAAACTTTGAAAAAATCCTCTTTGGAAGTAACTATTTGACTATTACCTTTCAGTACATACTGTTCTTATTTTCACAAAACACCTTGTTGCTTATACTTATTTTCCTGAAAGAAATACTGTTTTGCTTTGGAACAGCTGGAACAAATACAGTCCAAGCAACCCTGTTTAAGAAGAGGAGAAATGAACCGAGAAGTTGTTAATCAAGGTGCAGTTAGCATGGTCAGATTGCAGAAAAATCTTCTGTTGAATACAAGACAAAAAAGACCAGGACTCTTTCAAGTAGGGAGGCTACCTTCTTGTGATTTCATGACTTCAGAATTTGCCTGAGTACGTGCAAGACAAGATGGCTTGCCAAGTGTTTGTTCTCTTCCATTTATCTGCTTTGGCTCAATGCACCTGTGATTCACACTCCTCCTGGCATAATGCTGAAGACCAATGATCAGGGAAACATCAGCATCTAGGATTTACGAAGTTCTCCATTAGGTGCTTCTTGGTGACATTAAATCAGATGCTTCTGTTTTAGCATGAATGGATGTGAGTTATCAAGAGCTTAAATAAAAGGGCCATGAAATACAAACATGAGGGTCATAGTACAGTCAAATTGAAACTATTCCTAGATGTATTTGTAGTGTGCTTTCCTTCTCCTGGAGCATGCATTTTCTAGGCTTCTCTTTCATTATTTTGCTGCTTGATGAAGAATTGTTACTTGTGCTATTAAATTTTGGTGCTTAAGTTCATATTTTAAAAAGGAGTGAGCAAAAAACAAGCATAATTCTATTCAAGGTACTTTGTTTATTGTTGGATGAATGTAATAAAACTAATCCGATTAAGAACAGTGAAGTTACATTTTGAAACAGTTCCTAACTAGCCTCTCAGTAAAATTCATTTATGATAAAAGTGGAAAAGCTTCAGCTTTAAACTTGAAATATATAGTGAGGATTCACCTGGTTAATGATACTGTCAGTTTCTGAGGAAGGAAAATTCTTACATATTTTCCAGTTTTAGTGGTGCAAGTGTATGGGTCACTGCTCACTGCTCCTTCTACATGTTCCACTACGAGCTTCCTGCAAAACACTGGATTAGTATAACCGATTTTGAAAGGTGCTGTTGTGAAATCTATTCAGAATTCTAGGGTCAAAAATTATCAATATTATTTTTTTATATTGTTTTCTTTTTATATAACTTTTTACACTTTTGTGCTTTTCTCTCCTGTGTCAGTGGTGGTACCCGTTAACCATAAAAGTCATGGCCATCCCAGAGCTATGCCAAGTGCTGTATCCTCCATTTGGCAATGATGTGAAGCAGATGCTTATAGAAGAGTGTAAGAGGACATGCATAGAACAATGCTTTCCCTGACATAGCCTTCCAGCTTCTGGCATGGTGATATGCATTGTGAATTAAACAAGTGGTTTGAATTCCAAGTGTCTGCTTTGTTTTGTGTTAATTCCAGAAATGTCCAAGCAAGGAAAATAACAAATGAGGTAGATTTTTCAAATTCTAAATATGAAAATAGTCTCCACCTCTTGATAAGTAAAGCATTGCTGCTTTGCAGGCACTATGAGGAAGTCCATTTAATGTTATACTTTCATTTAGTAGTATGTATCTTTAAGGTATTATCCTCAAAAAAACACAAGCTTTTCCAATAAAAAACAACAACTAATATATTTGGTGTTTTTTGTTTGTTTTGTTTTTTTTTTTTTAATAATATGTTTGTCCATCTCTCTGCTTCATGGATTGCAGAACAACTTCCCTGGTGCTTCATGTAGATGGATTTTGGAATACAACAAAAACAAGGTCTTTATTTCTGCTGGATGAAAATAAATTTATTTGCTATAGTGCACCTACTAAAGTACAGAATTTCATGCTGCTTTTTATCTATCTGATCTCATGTTACTTTTTCAGGACTTTTAATTAGAATATAATTAAACATGACCCTTTCTGAGCTTTAGCATACATAATTCTTCACAGGACTTGCAAGAAAACAAATAAAATGGACTCTGGATTAAAGTCTTGATGAAATAACCTGTGTTCCAAATAGGTACAATAACAGCAATTGCTGAAACACACTGACATAGCAGTATTCCTGTGGCATCTCATCAATAGATCAATAATCGTTTCACATGTGTCTTAAACCAGTTTTTTAAAATGTGGGTATATTTACCTGAATATTAACAAAATTTTGGCTAGGGGCATGAGTACTTACAATGAATACCCATAGATCTCGATTTTTCCGTACAAATTTTTCAGTAGTGTGCTTAAAAATTGGTCATAAAATCCGTGTATAGCCATGTAGTATAACTGTGTATGTTCTCATTTCTCATATATATATATTCATTTCCATATATATATATATTCAGATAGATATATTCATTCTATATTTTTGCAACAGTTTGGTTTGCCTGGGCAAGTAGGATGTAATATCTAACATTTACGATTAGCATGCCTGTCCTTTGTCTAAACCAAATATTTAAATTGCGTATTTTGATGATCAATTTAAAGACAGAATTCCATTGGCTAACCTCAGAAGGAAGTGTAACCTTCAGTGCCTAATTCCTAAATTCTCTTTTTCTATATCACTTCTAAGTCACCTTCTCCCTGCTTTCTTTCAAGTCTTTGGCAAAAACTAGATTTTAAAGGGGTTGTACCTTTAATTGGAACTCACTCTTTTGTCCTCATTGCTCTTGATTGGAAACTAGTTGGTCTTTGTTCCTTCTTGCTAATTTATGCTGACTATAAAAACAGGGGATGAGGAAACAGATTAAGGCATTCTACACATTTCTCGGAGGCCACCAAACAGTTTTTATTTGGTAGCGTAAAGGATGTGAAAAACTGTGTAGAATTAGACCCTAAAGCCAAGTAATATATAATAAAGCTTGCTTATCATGTGGCCAGTCACTTACCCATCTAGTTCTGCACTAAAAAATCAACTTCCACCTACTCCTCAAAACAGAATGACAATATAATTGCACATGGAAGAGAGAAGTAGGAGTGTAACTAGTATATTTATGCATACTAATATTTAATACTGAGATACTTTCAGCTGTCTTGCTATTGCTTTATATGTCCAAGCTGTTTTAGTGCTCATGAGATTTACATGCTTTTACTAAATTGTTACTTAAAGGAAATACTTACCATTGTTCTTTTGAATAAGGGCTAAGCTAAGTGAAAATCATGGCTTGTTGTTTGAGACTCCTCATTTAGTTTTGGCTGCATGTGAATGTGGTAACCTTCCTCTGGCAGCTGGTAGCTAGTGTCATGGTAAAACAGCCCTGAATTTTAATGAACACCTGAGAACTGTAGGTTTAAGTCTACTGATGTTCCTCTTCTTCAGCTAACCTGACATTTCTCACACAAAAAATAGTAAGCTGTAGGGTGCAATATTTCTGGGGAAGTGGATAGAGAATAAGGAACTTGTGTGTGGCTGTGGTTTAAAACAGTTTTCTGCTGCAGATGCAGTCTCTGTCCCAGTTTGCTGCTGGCTGGCTTAAGGGTGTTTCTGTGCCAGCAGGTGTGGCTCAGTAATTGCTGAAACCAACAGGAAACCTCCTAAATGAGTGGCAAGCCTATCTACGTGAGAACCATTCAAAAAGAGGAAGATAAATTTCAAGCATCTGTTTCTAGGCAAAAATAAGTGCTCTAGAAGTAGCATTTCTGTACTTTAAGAGCAATACTTGGTGAGTGGCACTGAATCCCTTTCTCCTTCACAGGAAAGCTTTAGTAGAGGTGTTTTCTAACTCTAATTTTTCACTGTACCTTTGCCTTGTTGTTGAGAGGCTACTTAAGTAGTGCTACTTTCTATGTCTCACAGTAAGTCCACATTTGCATGATTCTATGAACAAGCCACAATAGGGCATGGTTTTGTCCTCTTAATATTTGACTGAGAATGAGCTGTCAAGACCATGCTTTTATTTTTCCACAGTTGTTGATAGTGGAGGATTAAGAAGTCCTCCAAATTGTTTCTACACCTGAGGATTCATCTTCTTTTCTCCTTCAGAGAAAGCGTAAGTGTGCTCAGCAGCAAGGGAAAACACACAACTCTTTGGGCATCTCTCCAGGTACTTCCAATGTTGATGTGAGCAACTTGATTGAGCTGCAATTGAGCATTTTTTAGAGCCCTCATTATTTCACTGAGTGCTCTAACAAAATGCTGAGAAGAAAATCCTTGTAGTCTGTGCTTCTACTGAAAACAAAGGATGTGACTTGAATAATAGAATCGAAGCTCATGCAGTAAGGTCTTCAGCCTGATGTAGCCTACAACAATCTGTTGCCTGCTTCTTTAATAAAAGACCAGACGTTGCACAGTGTTGAAATAGCAGCTGTTATACTTCTCCAAAATGCAGCATATGGGTCTTGAGGTAAAAATGAGTGTAGGTAAGGGAGCAAAGTGTTGGTAAAAAAAAATAGCACTCCTTTATATTTGATGAAAAAAGAGTTATGCAATTGTCTGCAGTTAAAGTCACTCTGGTAAGGTGGGAAGAAACTGCAGGCATTTCCAATTTCATTAAGAGATCTCTGTAGTAGCAAAGTTAGCCTTGCTAAAATGAGATAACAGAAGCAGATGAATGCTCCTTTTAGTCCTAAAAGAATTTATAGCTTATACGAAAATTTCTTCTGTATCTCTGTTTTAGGGTTTACATGTATTCCAATGATTTTATACAATGCGTGCCTTTTCTATTGTATTATAAATCAACTGTTTTAATCTAAGTCGATTCAGTGTATCCAGGAATTGTCTGGCACAGTGCTTCAGTAATTTAATGTCATTAAGATGACTTTTTATACTTACTTAAAGTATATGCACCTATCTCTTCTTGCATTCTTTTTTCCCCTGTGTTTTCATTAATGTTTTCATGCTTCAAATATGGGCTTGCTAGCCTGTTGATTGCAGGCCTTATTTGCCAGCTTAGTGTTTGATGCCTGAAGTGCTGTAGTGTTTCTGTATCCATTATATTAAGAGTATTAAATATTGCCTGTGAATACTGATTGGAAATATGCAGAGTTGAGTGCTCTCTTGACTTTCACAAAATTTGGGCTACTGTCCCTGAATATGCACGGTGGTAACTATACTGGTCACTTGCTATTTTCTTGAGATTTTTCCTTTGTTACATGTATGTTTTGCTACATTTAAAGAAAGTAAACATTGAGGGGCTGTTTGTTTTCAAAGCATGTGTAACAATGTATTTTTTCATCCCACTAAGAAGTGAGTTGAAACTTTCTGGTAATGTGATGCATCCAAATTTTGACTACCACTATTTTGAATTGCTAATAAATGAGGGTATAAAACCTGCAAAGACTGTATTTCTCTTAAAAAACCCATAAAATTACATGGCAGGTTGATAAGGAAGAATGAAAGTGTCTTAGTCATGGTCTGAAAATTATTCGCCCCCTAAAAATGTGTTAGTATGTCATTGCATCTTCTTTAGGCAGTCTCTGTGGGTGAACTTCCTATGTTTGTGTTGTAAAATGTCTCCAAAATCTATATATTCTTTAAAGTAACCATCTACTTGGTGAAAAAGACTAAAAAACCCAGAGGATTTTTGGCCCTCTGCTAGACTATGTTGCACTTTCTGGAAAATGCAGTATTTAATTTCAGCAGAAAAAAAGGTGGCAAGCTTTAAAGGCAATGGTGTAGGGGAAGCGGGAGAACTTGAGGGTGGGTGGGTGGGAAAACATGGTATCTTGCAGGCAGATAACATTCAAAGAAGAATAAACATTACTCTGGAGGGAATATCTAGCATATAGACTCTAGAAAATTATTGGTAACACCTTGGCTTTCTTGTGAGATGCTTAAAGTGAGTCAATGTGAAGTACTTAATTTACTGGAAAAGCCAGTGAAAAAGAGAATGGCACAAAATTGGTTTAATTTCTTCTCAGTGAGAGGAAGTCATCTTTCAGCCAATCTTCGCTAAGAACACAGAGAAAGCACTAAGCTGTCTCCAACTTTGAAAATAAATGCTGCTGACAGAAAATGCTGCAATTGCATTGCTTACTATTAAACATTCCTCCTTGTTATTTGCTGTCCTACACCATTTCCAAGTTATATTGTCACTGATCGGACAGTTCCAGGGTGAGCACCTGTAATCCATTTGCAAATTGTTTTCTAACACAAGTTTTGGAATTAGACAACAAACCTTCTTGTTATCTCTTGACAAACATGGCAAGGAGAATATTTTAATGGATTTTCTTGGCTGTAGTAACTGAGTCAAAACTTTTTTTTTTTTTTTTTTGAGACTTACCATATAAATAATGTAAGATGAATTGAAAACAAGAAAGAACCACAGAACTCACAATTGCATTTTGACATGTTGCTTTAATATTTATAAGCAACTTGTCCTTGAAATTTTAAAGCCATTCAGGCATGCTAGATGAGTAATGGATTTTAAAAGATTGAAGTTGACAAACTATCACATGGTAGCCACAAGCAACTGCTGGAAAAAATAGATATTTGTGACCTTTGATATTTTTTAAGGGTGAAAGTATTTTATACAGAAAATAATTAGTAGGAATCTTTTACAGTCAGGTGTCCAGCATCTGAATTTCTCCTTTCGGCAAAACAAATTTTGCCTTTTCATAATATCATAGCATGGTTTAAATTGGAAGAGATCTTAAAGGTCATCTGGTTCCAGCACTCCTACCACAGGTAGGAACACCTTCCACTAGACCAGGCTGCTCAAAGTCCCATCCAACCTGGCCTTGAACACTGCCAAGGATGGGGCCGCCAGAGCTTCTCTTGGCAACATGTACCAGGGTCTCATCATCCTCACCATGAAGGATTTCTTTCTAATACCTCATTTAAATCTTCCCACTTTCTGTTTAAAGCCATTCCCTCTTGTTGTATCCCTACACACCCTTGTAGAGAGTCCCTCTCTAGATTTCCTGTTGGTCCTTTTAGGCACTGGAGGCTGCTCTAAGTTCTTCCTGGAGCCTTCCCTGGGCTGAACAAGCCCAACTCTCAGCCTGTTTCCACAGAAGAGGTGCTCCAGTCCTCTGAATGGTTTTATGGCCTCCTCTGGACTCGCTCCAACAGCACCATGTCCCTCTTGCCTTGTGCACCCCCGTGCTGGATGCAGGAATGTAGATGGGGTCTCATGAGAGCAGAGTAGAGGGGCAGAATCACTTCCTTTGACCTGCTGGTCATTCTGCTTTTGATGCAGCCCAGGATACAGTTGCCTTTCCAGGCTGCAAACACATACTGCTGCTTCATGTTGAGCTTCTCATCAACCAACACCCCCACGTTCTTCTCCTCAGGGCTGCTCTCAATCCATTCTCAGCCTACACTTGTGCCCGGGATTGCCCTGACCTGGGTGCAGGACCTTGCACTTGGCCTTGTTGAACTTCATGCGGTTCCCACTGGCTCACTTCTTAAGCCTGTCAAGGTCCCTCCGGATTTCTGTCTTTCCTTAAATGATTCCTTTGAGGAGAGTCTTGGTTTGAATAAAGTACATTCATGTTTCTCAGCCCTACTGAAATAGACAGCAAGCTTTTGTGATTTCTCTATTTTCCTGCTCAGGAAGAAGGCTTGCTTCTTCAAGGCGTTCTCTGACAAATTTGGGCTGATGTATGCCTCTCAATGGCTGCAGTATGCCAAGATTTTTACATTTGAGTTGTTACAACAAGTTGTAACAACAACTTGAGTTGCTGTAACTGTTGACAAAAGAGTTTTGGGTGGTCACAAAACAGTTAAGGATAAACGAGCTGGTTCATAAGCAAGCATTTGTTTTCAAGCAAGAACTGCAGGAAATTTAAAGAAAATCTTAAAAAATGTCACAGATTCAGTAACTGTCCACCTTATACATATTGAAATAGGTTTCCTGGAATTTCTGAATAATAAGAGCTAACCAGACAAAGCAGGGAGTTTCTTCACCTAAAATTTTTAAATGGCTTATTCCTAGAAGACAGTAGTTTCTTTTTATGTTCTTTTTCAGACTGGATGCAGACAAAGGCAAAACTTCATCTTGAGTTTCTCAAGCTGAAAATTTGTTTTCTACTCATTCTTTTCTCTCTTGCTTACTTATCCCCTTGGGTTTTCCATACCAACTTTAAAAAACCCACATAGGTGGAGAAGGAGAGAGAAGGAGGAAAAACAGAAGTAGAGAATCCCATTTCTTGGATTATTTCTGGCCTTTGAAACATGAAATGACCCATAACAGGTCTAATGCAGCAACCCAGGCTGAGCAGCTGCAGAGCCTTGATAGCAAGGAGTTGGAAGGAACTCTCTGCTTTCTCGATTTCATTCCAGACTTGCTCCTTTGAGACTCTGATCTCTGCTCTTCTCTGTTTCATTTGTAAATGCCTACTGAGATGAAAGCTTTGTGTGTATGGTATGGGGAGCTCAAACCTGGGCAAAAAATATTCTAAGTATACCTAATATTGTATGCATCTAAGAAGTGCATGTGATTGACATAGACTCACTTTCTCACTGCCTGATAATTAGCTAGCAGATTTGGTGAATATCTGATTATTTAATTGTTGCATAGGGGTAATTCCCTGTTAGTGTCTGGCTGGCTTGCTAGTTATTCTACCAACAGAAAGAGACTTAATGAAGTGAAGAATATAAATACACAAGACACTATATTTTCTATATAAAATATAGCGTTTGACCAAGTGGGTACAATGACTCCCTGATAATGTGATATTTTTGGGCCTGGATTTCTATCAGTTTAATGCCTCTCTCTCTCCTTTTATTTTTCCTTGTTTTATGAAGATGAATTGAAATGCATTGTTCATGGTAATATTAATCTCTGGAAACATATTTATTTATAAACCACATATAACTCTAATTAAGTCCCTTAAAAGTCTAATAAACAGCTTTTTCCACATGAACTGATCTGTTATTAAGGGAAGAAGAAATTTGCTTCAAAGAAGGAGAGTAAATAACCAACATAAAGAGAGGAGAGTGTTGCGTCGATAACCGGAACAGTTTTGTTGCAATATGTTTATAAAGAGCAGTGATCTACTCCTCCTTAGTCCCAAATAGGTATGTATTTAGAATTATTCCCTCCTATGGGATTTAATACCAGTTCTCAAAACACATCTTGAAGAAAAACTTTAAGAACTTGCAGAAAGGCTCAGCCACCTTTTCCAGTAACCATCTCTGGCACCTAATTGAAGGTGAGGCAGAGGGTATGCTCTGGACTAGACGACAGATAAAGGCAGAACAGACCATGGCTCTATTATTGCTGATCTTCTGCGATGTAATAGAGCAGAAACCAGAAGGAAAATTAAAGGTCCTTATACAGCCACATGTACCGTCAAAGCTAAGATTCTAGTGAGCTTTTTTGTCTGTAGGCTGATTTCTAAATTACAAATATAGACCCTTGGCAGCTGTGATAGCCGAAGACGCCCTGCTGTGTTGCTTATCCTCTTGTCTCCTGTACTGACCTACAAATCTGCTGGTGAATTAAGGGATTGTAGAGCTGCTTCTTATATTCTTTCAGGCAAAGTCAGTTGATTAAGCTGCTAGTTGAGTTATTTGAATTGGCCTGATTGTGTGAGTGCCCCATAACCCATCTATTCCACTGCTAAAGCCATTGGAAGGGTGTATTAGACGGATGGTAAAAATCAGCTGAGGGAGGTAATAATTTCAGATAGCACAAATAGTTGCTCACCTGGCAGTTTATTTATTAAGTATCATTTAAAATTTCTTTAGATTAATAGAATTTTCAGCCTGTGTTTTGCTTACATCTGGAGAGTGTGGTGTGTAGTTTATGCTTATAACGGCTGGTTTGGGGGTCTGTTTAAAGATCCAATTTAAATTGCACAAAAATTAAAAATACAAGTAAATATAATAATGGAAATAATAATTATAGGGAACAAAGGAAAAACAATTCAGAACACACAAGTCACGCACAATACAATTTTTCACTACTTGCTTACTGATGCTCAGCCTCTCTCCGAGCTCCCCACCCACTTCTCAAAGTTTATATTCTGAGCATGCTGTTCTATGTTACGGAATACTCCTTTGGCTAACTTGGGTCGGCTGTCCTGGCTGTGCTCCCTCCCAGCTTCTTGTGTACCTTGTCACTGGCTGAACATGAGAAACTTAAAGGTCCTTGGTTTAGAAAAAGCACTACTTAGCAACAACTAAAATATTTGTGTGTTGTCAGCATTGTTCTTACACCAAAATACAGCACTGCACAGTGACTAGGAAAAAAATTAACCCCTTCCTTGATGAAACTAGGGCATCCCACCAATATGCAGGGACATCTTCAACTACACCAGGTTGTTCAGAGCCCCATCCAGCCTGACCTTGAGCATTTCCACAGATAAGGCATCTACCCTCTCTCTGCAAAACCTGTCCTTGGATGTTCCACCAGCCTCATCACAAAAAGTTTATTCCTTATACCTAGTCTAAAACTATTCTCTGTTAGTTTCAAAACATTAGCCCTTATCCTACCGCAAGAGGCCACACCTTTTATGTAAACCTCCTTTAAGTACTGAAAGGCTGCAATAAGGCCTCCCTGCAGCCTTCTCCAGGATGACCAAGCCAAACTCTCAGTCTTTCCTCACTGAATAGTTGTTCCACTACTCTGATCATTTTTGTGACCCTCCTCTGGACCCTCTCCAGCAGGTCCATGTCTTTCCTGTACTGAGGAATCCAGAGCTGGATGCAGTACTCCAGGTGAGATCTCACGAGAGCAGAGTAGAGGGGGAGAATCTCCTCCCTCACCCTGCTAGTCACCCGTGTTTTAATGCAGCAGAGGATACACTTGGCTGTCTGGGCTGCGAGTGCACACTACCAATCCAGCTTTTAATCCACCAGTATCCCCAAGTCCTTCTCCTCAGGAGTACTCTCAATCCCCTCATCCCCCAGCTGCTTTTGATACTAGGGGTTCCCCTGACTTAGGTGCAGGACCCTGTGCTTGGCCGTGTTGAATCTCCTGGGGTTCACAAGGAAACTGTGAACGTCTCAATTTTGCCCAGTTCCCTCTGGGTGACATGTCAGCCACACCGCTCTGCTTGGTGCTGTCTGCAAACTTGCTGAAAGTGCACTTGATCCCACTGCCTATGTCACTGGTGAAGATACGAAACAGTGCTGGCCTGAGTAAAGAGCCCTGAGAGCCACAACTTGTCTCTGATCTCCATCCAGACACTGAGATGCTGACCACTTCCTTCTGGATGCAATCATCCAAAAAATTCCTTATCTACTAAACAGTCCATCCATGAAATCCATATATTTCCAATTTAAAAAATGATGTTGTGGGACGACTGTGTCAAAGGCCTTACAGAAGTCCAGACACATTACATATGCCGACTGATGTAGTTACTCCGTCACAGGAGGCCAGTATGTTAATCAGGCAGGACTCGCCCATGGTGAAGCTGTGCTGGCTCTGCTGAATCTCCTCCCTGTCCTCCATGTGTCTTACCATCACTTCTAGGAGGATCTGTTCCATATTCTCCCCAGGCACAGAGGTGAGGTTTACAGACTGGTAGTTCTCAGGATCCTCCTTTCTACCCATTTAAAAATAGGGGCAATATTTCCCTTATTCCAGTCACCAGGGACTTCACTAGACCACCAGGGCTTTACACACATCATAGAGAATGGGCTGGCCGTTGCATTAGCCAATTCCACGAGGACTCTGGGATGCAATGATGGCTGTTGCTGTTCAGCATAGTGTCTTTCAGATGCAGTCAAGCAGATTCATGCATAGAGTTGTCAATGACTTTCATCCTCTCCTTCTGAATGTGATCTAGACTTGCTAAATAAAGGGGATGGTGAGGGGGAATACTCTGTAAAAAGGCTTTTAATACATAAGTGTACCCCTCAATATAGCATCTTTCACTGGATTGTTTGGGGAATATGATTTGTTTTCAAGTGCCCTACCTTATTAACAGAGATTTTCTGGGACAGCAGCAGTAACAATTTTTTCAAGGTTCCCAATATACATTTTCAAGCATCAAGCGCTTAATGCTGCTTAAATTACTCTTTTAACCACTCTTCCTTCTTTCTAAAGTGACAAGGAAAAGAGATACCGCTTGAGGGGACTCGTTTCTGACAGTTGCTGCCAGTAATGAGTCAGGCTCTTAACACCAGCTGGAGCTGCTATTATGCAACCCCATGTGTCTATAGGTGAATGAAGGAGTAACCAGAACTCCTGCCCCACAGGCCTCAAGGCAGGTGTGAACCTGTTTGATGCCCTGGGTAGCCCTTTGGAAATGCTCTATCTTGTATAACAATCATTTGTTTGGTACAGGAGTGGTGGTATTTAAAAAAAAAAAAAAAAAGAAAAAAGTTTCCCCTCTGAATTGTTTAAATGGCGCCAAACTTTGGAAAAAAGATAAATTAAAGCTAGTTCAGAGCTTATTTTAGGGGGGAGGAGGCGGAAGCCACTTTTCTCCTACACCCTCCTCTCCTTTAAGAAAAAGGAATTTAGAAATCTCTGGCTGTCATTCTCTGTGCTTTTAGTGCAGGGTGGGGGTGGAAGTAAACACAGCTCTTCCACAGGGTAGAGAGGAAAGGCCTTGTAATCTGAAATTGATGGCTGAAGTGACAAAGCACTATAATTGTGTTGAATCTTTTATCCCCCTTCATGTAGAGATAAGATTCCTGTTATGAACTTGATGTTTTGCATTTAGATAGGAAAGCCAGCTTTGCTTCAGTGTGTCTCCAAGAACCAGGAAGAAGAGAAGTTAAAGTGGCAATCTTATTTTTTTGTGCCTTAAGCAAAATGAGTCTCTCTTCAGGGCCTCATTTGTTGTGTGTAAACAAGGCTGACATTACTTTGAAACTATTTTTGCAAACACTTAACTACTTTGATATTGTGAATTCTGTTCGTCTTATGACAATTAACAGGGTAGCTGGACTATGGCAAAACTGACAGCATAAAAAGCTTCTATCTAAAGTGATTTTATGGTCCCACATCAAAGTCTGGATTTACTTGTGTGCTGTCTCATTGTGAGTAAATGACAATGAATTTTGTCAGGCTGTCAGAAATCACATTTTATTGTGTGTATTCCAATGTGAAAATGACTGAAGAAGCAGCAGCAAGTAGGCAGTGTTTAATATCTGAGGAAACAGGCAGTCGGCGAGAAGACTGCTTCCTCCTGTATGTGGTTTTCTGGCCATGGGAGAGGAGAGTTGGCTAGCACCAGGATCCTTCTGTCTTACTAGGACCCCAAGCCTTCTGCATGACAAAAATCTGTTATGCACAATGATTCCTATTTAGTCCCTGAAAAACTCATTAACTGAGGTACTGAAGCAATGGTAGTGATTAAAATTTTTAACAGGTGGGTGTAACTTACTTACATTCTATGGGACCTTCATGCAAGTGAAACTTACCACTATAATAAAATTTTCTTTAATATCAAAGGGTATCCCCCATTTCTTTTTCCTGAAACTGATGTCTGAATTTGATATGAATTCACAGATAATATTGATCTTAATGAAGGTCTTGCCGTTCACTGAAACTTGTCATGTATTGAAAGATTTCTCTTAGCCATCGTGACGGAGGTCACATATCTTCATGTCAGAGCCTTATAGATTGGAAATCTTCTTATAAATTGCTTTGTTTGTTCTTTCTAATTCTCTTTTGCCCGGATTTTGTTCTCTTCAGCTGTCACTATGTTACTCAAATTTAAAAACATTCAAATACAGAAAGCATCTTAGATGCAAGCTGGAAGTTGTTTCTACTTTTTACTGGCATTTCCTTTGGAGTTCAGCCAATTCTTCTAAGTATTTGTGAATCTCTGAAAAGATGGTATGAGTTTCTACTTTTCATTTACATTTGCAAACCCATGGCATGCATTAGTCTTAGGGTTTTTTGCGGTGTAGGTGTCTCCTCATTGCTCCTCAACTAGTAGATACAAGAAAGAGCTAGAATTAGAGATGTGTTTTAAGGGCAGTCTCACATTCTCTATAGTTACTTATGTAAACTGTGTGAATTTGTCAGTGTCTGGTAGACAGAATTGTATTAGCTGGATGAAGAGAAAAAGGATGTTGCTATAAATGCTTTTGAGTTGTCTATGTACCTTGCCTTATCAAGTAATTTTTAATACAGTTGTTCCATAATAGAACTATTGAACTTGGCACACTTTTTTTTTTTTTTTTTTTTTTTTTTTTAGGTAGTCCCACTTTGCTTACCTGATTCAAAATAAACAGAAGCTTTGCTATAAAAATATTCATGAACGATTCACTTCCTGAATGAGTTTCAGATTCTCATCTGAGTCTCCAATGTTCAATGTATTTTGCTTACTTATTTCTGTAGGTACAGGGGTAGTCACCAATGAGATGTTCTTACTTGAGCCTTTCAACCTTTTAACTTGGCGGAATGGGGTCAAAAACCTTTAGTATGATGGTGATTCAGATCAATAATATGCACATATGACAAAAGATAGCTCATAACATGTGAATTGCAAACATGTTTATAAATGTGTGGATGGTTTTTGACATATCAACTTTAACTCCATTTAAGCAGCAGCATCAAAACTGGTTTCTTGTCTTCTCTATCTGCACTTCTGAAAACTACTGAGCCTGTAGTTATAGAACAAAAGACTGCAGATTGCAGTGTTTATGTCTATTGGGAAGCTTTAGCACGCTTCAGAAATTGCCTCCATAGGGTATGTGTCCCTTTACATACAACCGTGCATTTCTACTAAATTGGAATTAGTCTGACTTGAGCTGCTTTATATTTCTCTGTTGTCTATTTCAAGTTGCCTTTCTCTTTTGACCACCCACGAGGCCTCTTTGGTGGTTTCTTTCTGGCAGCTCCCTGCTGCTCCAAGGCACTCCAGGCCGCTTTGTAGCAGACAGATACTGGCAGAGTGTGGGTGTAGATCAGCAAGTGTGGTAATCAGCTGTGTGGCCCTTGTTATGTCAGAAGTGCCCTCTGCCCCGAAGTGTCCTAATCCAAATAGAATGTCAAATAACTAGATGCAAAGGCAAGGAAGAAGGAAACATCTGGAAACACTGCAGTGAGCAATATATTTTACAAAAATAGACTTCTACCAAAAACCTCATATAAGTAGAGTCTCTTGAGATACACAGACTCTCCTTCCAGGGCTTTCCTTCGCACCAGACAGCTAAAATGTTCAGAAAGCAAATGTGGCTTATCTTAACATACTGTGGGGTTTTTTTAAGTGTGAAAGTAGACTTGTTGTCAGATGATCAGCCAATTCTCATACCAGAGATGTAATGAAGTTTGTGTGATTTGCATCATATTGAAGAAGTGCACTTAAAATTCTATTCTCATAAAGATTTGTACCAGAGGATAGAAACATGTATGTGGGTGCCAGAAGTCCGAGATAAAGCATCAAAAATATACTTCTTGTGTTCCATAACTGAATGAGAGCATGCTACTTTTTGCTCTCTTTAAAGACACGTCTTCAATTCACCAAACAGTATACTTTATTTTCACTGTATTTTCCTGTGGGTAAGAAGTAAAAATAGTGATTATAGAAATTTCAGAGTAATTTCTAATCAGGGCAGAAATGGCTCAGGAAAAGATGATGTGATATCCTTATAAAGACTTATCAGTTACTTTATTACAACATGATTAAATAGCTACAGAAAATCATTGCCTGCTTAAAACTATTTGCAGGTCATGCTGAAATAAGTTTATGGCTTTACTTTCCTGCTTTTCAGGTCTTTGTACTGATGAAGCCAGCAGTCTTGCAACTGTTACTTTTGTTAATTCTTTAATGAAAGATGAAGGAGTGAATATGGAAATGTTGCTCTGAAGCCCCATGTGCAAAAAAATATAGGTTTTCTTTTCACTGATTTTGGATATATGACAACACTGCAGTGAACCCAGACCTTAAAGGGCATGTTTTGCGTGGACTACAAATGGTACCCTGGGCAGGGTGAACATCTCCTAAGCAAGGCTGCCATTCAAAGAAAAAGGAAACTAAACTTGCATTGTGTTTTTTGACACAAGAGCTTCTGGATAGACCTCAAGCAACCACAAAGGCACATGAATGAACAGCAACACAGAGTACTCTGGAAATGTGTGGGATACTGATTTTTGCCAATGAAGACTGATGTTTACCTGCTTGAATAAACGAGACATGCTTTTCTTCAGATGAAATAAATACTAATGGAGGTCTTAGCAGCTGCATCTAGCTTCTGTTTGAAGCTATGAAAACATTCCTTCTCCAGAAAGTCTCTTTAAGCATCTCAGGCTTATCTGAAGTCAAATTTAGCAGCATGTATCATCAATGGGAACAGTGTGGGGAATGTTGCAGAAAGCTGCTAACAGCTGAGCTGCGGCTGTTCCCCAAACGTCACACCACATATAAATCAGAGCAGCCAAGCACATACATCACAAAAAAAATTTCCCTTTTGCAAAAGATACAGCATTAGGACTACATAATGCAGGTTTCCAGGAGCAAAGCTTCAGTGGTAGAAACTGCAATTGATTAGTGCAGCAGAGTTTCAAAGACTGTGTGGAAAGTGGCAAATTGTGCTGGCCTCTGTACTTCATTGAAAATATATAAATTTTTTGTGTCCATAATGAAAGATAAAGCCATTTCACTGCATGCAGCACCCTCCAGATTAGGGTTTTTTTTTTTTTTTGTTTTTTTTTTTTTTTCTGCTTAAAACCAGGAAACTCTTTCTGTATTTCTTTCAAGTTTTCATGTAATAGAGATTGAAGGTAGTATCTCCTACTTAACTTGCCTCTGTCAACACTGGTGCACCAGTGTTTACCAGCTGTGTAAGGGATTCTCCAGCTTTAGCCTTAAATTGATTTTTGGAATGTGAGTGCAAGATTCCTGTTAGCCTACCCATCCATGACACTAAAGTCTGGGGTACTTTTTTGCAATGTGATATATATGTTTATCTTCTCTTTGCAGTTTCAATCCTCAGCTTTTCAAACCGAAAAAGCTACTGTTCAGTTCCTACTGAAAAAGTAAAGGTGAAAAAAACCATCAAATCTTTTAGTTTGTGGCAGGTAGACAGTTTTGGCTGCCACTTTAAAAATTTGTGGTAGATATCATTTACGCTGCTAGGTACTGCGCTTCATTTCCACTTTTATTCTTTCCTGAGTTTCAGAGTAGAAGGTATTTAAGGTATTTTGTTTATAACTGCTCCCTCTTGTGCTTACACTGCTCAGATCTCTTCCAATGCATGGTCAGACAGACCAGTTTCCTAGATTTTGTGCTGGAATGGAAGAGGAGCACTCACATGGACAGAGATTGGTCTCAGTGATTAAATGTCAGATAATGTGAATCACCCTCCAAAGAACAGCACATGCAGGGAGTTCAGCCTCCCCAAGGACAGCTGACTCACTTCTGATGCCCAGCTCATCAGAGGGCTGGGTTGACAGCCAAGGCTTTTTGAACAGTCTGTGAGCTATTGCTAATGCTTGGACTGTAACAAGGAGTCTCTAACTAAGCATGCAAACCCAGCCTGTTCCTGTGTGGCTCTGCTCAGCTGGCAGCCCGCTTGGCAAGCTTTTGCTGAGTGAATTGCAGTGAGCTGCTTAAAAAATGATGGGATGCTGCACAGAATGAGGGTTAAATGCTGACTGCATATAAAATGAAAAGTGACTTCAGGTGTAGGCAGTAGAGTAGGAAGTGAGTAAACAGAAGCACTAGAATATGCAATGCTCAGGAATTATGGGAATGTTACCAGATCATTATCTCAGCATAACTCAATTGCATCTTCACTCAGCTAACATACTTAGCTGCCTCTTCACTGGAAAGTGGATCAAAGTGGAACATGTTAAAAGCTTGTAAAAAGGAAAAATATGAACTTTAACTTCTATCTACATTGATGGAGGGTCAAAGACCTATTCAAAATGTGTGTGATTATAATTCAATGTTTAGGACTGTTGCTAAACCCAGAGGACCAACCTGAAGTATCAAAATAACCCCTACTAGTCTCAGGAGCAAGGAAACTATCACAACCTACTTTTGAGGACAGAGCGCAGAATGGATGCCTTGGCTTAGCTGAGCAGTAGGGTTGGGATCATCTAGAAGTGAACCAGTGTGGTTGCCTTTTCTAGTCAGGGTGGTGTCCCCCTGCCCCCCTTCTTTAGAGACAGGTTGAAGTATATCTCATTAGCTTATAGATGCTAAGAACAGTCAATTCACATTACAGATTGGGCTTTGCATAGCTATGTTGTGAGCCAGGCGAAGACAGCATAAATTTCAAAACTTTGTCCTTGCTTCTTTAGGTAGGCTGGAGGGGGGTATACCTTCATTTTCTATACCAAGTAAAATCCTTATCTGTTAAGGTTGAACATAGCTCATTTTTCTGTCTGAATCTGTTGGGCTGCTCTTAAAGTGTAGGAAACTTCTATGGGCTGGAGTTTGCACTGAGCAATTATCTGCCCAGGATTTAACTAGCTCACAGCATTATGGTAGAGTCACTGGGCTTGAATGGAATTTGTTGGCTCGTGCTGCTGTCCTCTTGAAAGAGGTTTGTCAAGGAGCCCTCCAAAGAAGGGGGCTATGGAGTTTCCAGGCAGCCTTCTGTGCTGTTAAAGTTGGCTTAATATCAGATCTTTATCTTTCTTACTGAAATAAATGGATTCAATTCAGCTTTCCAAAACTGTTCACAGTCTTGCAAAGACAATCAACTATTTAAATTCTGTTTATTTTAAACATTATTTGAGTTAAATATCAAGGGAAGAGTCTTGAAGTTGCTTGGAAATTATTCACCATTGCGATCGGTGATTTCACCGTTGTGATCAGTGTGCTGAGTAGACATAAATGTCACAGATATTGTTCTGCAATTTAGATGGTCATGGTAATGTCAATGGAACTGTCTGTGTGCAAACCAATTTCCTTCTTTCAATTTTCTTTCTAATATCACATTTGTGAATCAATTCATTAATTCATCTGATAATCTGAATTGACATATTCTGAATTCATTCAGGAGTCACTGTTACACAAAATGGTATCTTGCCAGAGTTGTCTTCCAAAACAAGTCCTCAAATATCTCTCTCCCCCAGTCTTTCTCTCTCTCTTTCAAACCCCCATGGTATTTTAAGCATAAGTAGGTAGGTACTTTTGCCTTTGAGGCGGATACACAGCACAAAATTCATGTACAAACTTAATAACATAAGCTGGTAGCATCTGCTTGCTTCCACACATGGAAACATTACTTTTGATGCATAATCTTTCACTTTTGTTTCCATGATACTCTGTCTTAAAGGTATATGTATTTGCTGCTGTTCATACTCATATTTTGTAGAGGAAAGCTGCAGCAGGGACATCATTACTCTGGTAGCTCTGAATTTCATTATATTTTAGATAGCAAAGTGAGTCATTAACAGCAAATGTTGTTTTTACTAGAGTGTGTAAACTAGAATATTTAAATATATCTTTCATTTTTAGTCTGTCAGCAGATAAAATGGGAGATCATGAAATTAGTACTATCATATCTTAGCAAATCATATTAACATTAAAAAGTACTTAAGTAAATAAGAAAACAAAAGTAATATCAAACAATGTTTTGTAGATGCCTGTCTACTTTATACCACATTTTATTAAATGTGTTCTTTCTGTGGTTATTGCATGCAAGCGATTGGATCCTTCCCGAAGGCTCACCTGATGGAGAAAAAGAAAAAGTAACTTAAAAAAGAACAGCAAGCTCCATTTTCCCACGTGTGGTCTACAAATTTGTCATACAAGTGTTTGAAAACACTGGGTTTTTTTACAATGTACTTCAAGTAGACCCTCCTGTATGTTCTGTTTTTCTGTACATTCTGTTTTTTAGTAAGGTAGAAATCTGGATTTAAAAGAAAATGTTCCCCTTAACTGTCTTCTTGGTCCATGTGTCAAATGGAAGAAGTGGTGCAGCATTTTTGGGCACTAATATCATTGCCAGACCTGTTCTTGTGTTCGATGCGTAGAAAAGCTCAAACAATATGTAGCTCAACGAAAGAGCTACAAAATTTATGATTTTAAGATACTAATAATGTTCTAGGAATACTAAGTTATGCTGAAAAGGTTTGAATCTCCGCTGGACATTCAGTTCAAAATTCTGAAAATACCCTATAGCCATGTTTTGGAAATAACTAGTGTCCCAGGAGATGAGGTTCTTTATCATTAGCATCCCACAAACACCTACAGACAGAACCAGGCAATTCCTGCAACTTCAGAAAGTTCTTATTCCTGCAAAACTTACTGAAATCAGTGGAAGACTGATGCCTTGAAGTTTTCAAAGCTCTCACTAGGTCATTTTCGCAACTAGCAAGTCTTTGAGTATCTTTGATGTTAAAGTTCCATTCTCTTTACATTGATATGTGTGAATAAGAACCAAGGACTGATTAAGCCATTATATAATAATGGACACATAAATTGAGAATTCAAGGTAACGTTTCTATTATTTTTAATGGGGACTTATCTAAGAGATGTAACAAAATTAGTATGATTGTGGTGTTGGTGGACATTTTAAAAAGCCATCAGATAAATAAATAGGCCTTTGCATTTTTGCAAATGTTTATTATACCACTATTAAAAAGCATTTTTTAAAATGTCAGTGTCTTTAAGGTCACTGTAGTCACTTCCAAGTGTCATGTCATGATTCATAGCATCTTGAGTAATAGTGTGTTAAAAAAAAAATTGTTTATATAAATGGAGGCAGGCAACAAGACACAGTTCTTATTTCTGGACTAATAAGTACCTGAAATGCGCTTGGCTTTTTAAATTTTCAGAAGACATAATGTCTCATCTTTATTTTTCCTAGAAAAAACAATTGTGCACTGACAAAAAGAATAGCTTGTGATTCTCATTTTATACAGAAGTACATGAGGGAGGATTGGTTTTCCAGTTTTGTTTTTAACAGGTTGAAAAAAATGCATATGAAAAAAGCAAACATTTAATGTGCTCTGTTTTAATGGAAAACCATCAAAAGCTTTAGCTAGCAATACTCGAAGTTGTAAGTGACCAGTGTTACTGAAGGTAGTGGTGGTGTATTATCCCCATGTTGAATGCAAGTTTTCTGTATGTAAGCATAACCATTTGAGTAGTCAAAATCACCACACCTCATTTTAAATGTCTGCCTTTGAAGCTCAGGTTAGACATCAGATTTTCCTACACAATTTCAGAAAGATAAGATGCTAACCTTACAAGTAGTTACTTGATGCTGCCAGTAGAAATAAAGTGAGTTGAGGACTCATCTGCTTCCTCCCACCTTAGCCAGCTTTTTCTTGTGCAGTGATTTGGTGTCCTGTCAGCAGCATCAAGAGAGACCATGTTGCAAACCAAAAACACTGCAATGATCTGGATTAAAGCATCCCAATACAAAAACATGCTGAGGGGAAAAGCATCTTTAATCTTTCCAGTGATTTAGTTTGAAATCATAGAATTGTGGAATCAACTAGGTTGGAAAAGACACTTTAAGATCATCAAGTCCAACTGTTAATGTGCTGTGATGACACTGTTGTGTTGTTATAGCTGTGTGGAGACAAACCACAGTGACATGCAGCTGGAGAGGTAGGGTTAAGACAGCTTTAAAACTTTGTTGTAAGAACCAGTGTCTGGTACCTCTACCGCCAGATACTCTGTATTGCTCACTAGAAGAACCAGCAGCTATGTTGGTATCATATGTTGCTCAGTTAGATATGTGAAATAAAATGGTGTAAATAACCTCTGCATTAGTTTTTTTTAATTACAAGGATATGCTATATCGAATAATATAGGAAATAGGAAAATTGTAACGCAAAACTTATTGCTAATTACTTCTTAGCATTTATGAGGAATATTATAGAACACCTTAAAACTTAAATAATTCCTTAGCTATAAATAAGAGCAGTGTGTATTTTGCTTTTCTCCAGTTTAGGCAACATAATCTTTCCCTTATTTTGATTAATTTTTATATGGTAAAATGAAGGGTTTTGAAGAAGCTAGGCATTTTGAAACCTGAAATGAAGTTACTTTCAAGAGAAAATGACTTTGGAAAGATAATATTGATAAAAAAAGAAAAATTTTGTCAAGGGAAGACTTGATCTTTCAACAGCTACCTTGACACTTATCTCAGCCTAATTCTGCTTGTTTTTCAATCTATCCAGGGAAAACGTTGTACCTTAGATGTGATTATATTAAACCTATTCTGCTCACAGATTCCTATCCTTGCAGGGAAGAATGAATAAAGAATTAAATGGATGGAAGGCTTAGAATCATAGAATCGTAGAATAGTTAGGGTTGGAAAGGACCTTAAGATCATCTAGTTCCACCCTCCCCTGCCATGCGCAGAGGCACCTCCCACTAAACCATATCACCCAAGGCTATGTCCAACCTGGCCTTGAACACCACCAGGGATGGAATATTCACAACTTCCCTGGGCAACCCATTCCAGTGCCTCACCACCCTTACAGTAGAGAACTTCTTCCTTATATCCAATCTAAACTTCCCCTGTGTAAGTTTGAACCTGTTATTCCTTGTCCTATCACTACAGTCCCTAATAAAGAGTCCTTCCCCAGCATCCCTATAGACTGCCTTCAGATACTGGGTGGCAGCTCTGAGGTCTCCAGGCTCAACAGTCCCAACTTTCTCATCCTATCTTCATACAGGAGGTGCCCCAGTCCCCTGATCATCCTCATAGCCCTCCTCTTGACTTGTTCCAACAGTTGCATGTTCTTTTTATGTTGAGGACACCAGCACTGCACACAAGACTCCAAGTGAGGTCTCACAAGAGCAGAGTAGAGGGGCAGGATCACCTCCTTTGACCTGCTGGTCACGCTCCTTTTG